>CABHPH010045242.1:0-16926 GCA_902168325.1 Peromyscus nudipes | reverse complement strand
TTCCTTCCTTCCTTCCTTCCTTCCTTCCTTCCTTTTCTTTTTCTTTTTCTTTTTCTTTTTCTTTTTCTTTTTTCGAGACAGAGTTTCTCTGTGTAGCTTTGCACCTTTCCTGGAACTCATTCTGTAGCCCAGGTTGGCCTTGAACTCACAGAGATCCGCCTGCCTCTGCCTCCCGAATGCTGGGATTAAAGGCGTGCGCCACCACCACTTGGATTACATGTTTTCTTCATAAAGTTACCCAGTATCAGGTACTTATTAATAGTCATAGAAAATTGACTAATACACTGGCTTCATGACTGATTGTCAGTTATGTTTGGGTGGGCTAGAGAGAGATTTCTCCCTGCTGAGAGCTTATCATTAACAAGATGTGACAAGCTACAGCCAGTTACATTATTTATTACGTGGCGCAATGTTATTCATTAAGTGGTGCTGTTTACCATTTGAGAAAAGCCACGAGGTACAACAAAACCCACTATAAGAGTTTAGTAAGGGGAGGGAATAGGAAAGATGTGCACAAGCCTATGGAATGATCCTGCAGGAAGAGGGAGGAGGAATACGTGGAACCCACTTTTATAGGTTCCCCCCACCACATGCACACATGGGTTTACATAGCTATGCCATGCATGTGCATAGATTACATGATCACGAAGCGCAGGATTGCGTAGGACGTAAGGCCCTGGGAGGACTAAGCATCTTGCCAGTGCGCACACACAGTCATGTTAACTGGGGGAGTGGCTAGGAATTCTAACATTCCGGAATCCTTGTTCTTTATAAAAATGACCGGTGAACGGGAATGGGGGTGCTGTGTCTCCCGAAACTGCTTCCAGCTGACTCGGTGGGTGTCAGTTAACTTTTGGGGGTAGGGAAGGGGGCTTTTGGGGTAGCCGGATGTCCTGAGGTAGTGGATTGTCCTCTGCTGCTTTGGGAATCGTCCATCGCCTTCCGCTGCTTCGGGCTCTGTGACTGGGTCTGACAAGGTGCTGTCCAGGTGGATTCAAGCTGGCTCTGGATCATGGAAGAATTTTTAAACATATTAAGAAGCAGCCACAGGGAATTTAAAATCTTGAGCTGGTAGCCATGACATTATGATGTTTAGTACTCTACTATCAGAATTTTATTGGTTAGTGATAGAGAGAGAGAGAGAGAGAGAGAGAGAGAGAGAGAGAGAAATTTGAAACATGCTTTTAATTTTCACCCGAGATCAGCCTTATCCGAGACAAACCTCAAGGTACATGTTTTTTTTTTATTAGTTTAGCAGAGTCCAGACCCTTTTGAGTCTGGGGGCTGTAAATACCTCTGGACTGTTACTGCTCCTTACTGCCTGGATATACTTGATGGTCCTTGGCCTTCGGCTCTATGGTGGTCCTGTAACAATTTGCTGAGTAGTTAAGTAGAGAATTGAATATGTTATTAGAGACACAGAGGGAAGCTGATGTAGCAGATATGGTCAGTAGAGAGAGGAGAGTATCTTGAAGCTGACGAGTCTGGAGTGAGGCAAATGCTGGGAGCAAAGGAAATAAAAGCACCTACCTTAGCTAGAAAATCTCTTCCCATTGGGGCACAGGGCAGGTTGGCACAACTAAAAATGTGTGGGTGAGAGGGATACCCCTGAAAATACAATTAAGTGGTGGGGTCTGGTGAGGTGGGTAAGGCTGTCCCCCTACCCTGACAATAGGAAAACAAGAAGGAGAGGTGGGACCCCAAAACTCCCTCAGGACTGAGTAAGTGGCTCCAGTGTCCAAAAGGAAGGAAATGGATCACCCTGACACTGTAATGGCTACCCTGGGTTCTCTGTGAGAGATGGCACCTTCAATCATACATTGCCAAGTGTAGGAGATCGGCTGGAAGGTGGTCTTTGTTTGATGTCCCCATGCCACAACGAGGTGCATGGTGGCAGTCAGCTGACCAGTGTCCCTCTTGGTGGCACTTCAGACAAGGCCCAGCAGGTGGCCCACGTGGGGCAGAGCAGGCACGAGCCCAGTGGCCTTCTCTACCACACTTAAAACAGGGACCTGGAAGCCTTCAGGCAACTGGTCAGATAGCGAGCGTGTGCCAGCATTTGGCAGTTCTGTTTACAGGCTTTCTCATCTCTCCCATGGTGCGCCTTAAATGCCACAGCTAAGACTTCTGCCTGAGGGGTCAGAGGCCCTCTCTCCAGATGCTTAAGTTTAGCCCTGATGTCGGGAAGCTCTGCGAGACAAAGTGGGTCATAAGGAGCTGTCTGCTCTCTGGGCTTTCAGGATCTAGGCTAATATATTGTAAGAGAGCCTTTGTAAGCCGTTCTAAAAAATGAGATGGATTTTCTTCCTTATCTTAAATTATATTTTTTTTAGCTTTTCATAGTTTACCGGTTTGAGGGCAGCCTTACGAAGACCTGCCAGGAGGTAGGTTATAAAGTGATCCCTAGCTAGAGAGCCACCTGGGGTATTATAATCCCCCAGGGTCCTGATTGGGAACCGCCTCAGCTCCAGGTGGATGGGCAGTATTAGTTTGATGAACCTTGTCTTTATGTATCCTAGCCTGCTCCCAAACTCATCTGCGCTCCTTAGGGAGTAGGTTATTAGCAAGTATCGGAGCACGTGGGCAAAAGAGAAGGAATCAAGAAGGGAGGGGTTGGAGCTGAGGTTAAAAAAAAAAAGCTTAGATATAAGGTAACTCTTTCCATTTGCCTGTTTACTGACAAGTTAGATAATTCCCATAATTTATCGGGGTCCAAGGAGCCATTAGATGGCCATTTTTTATTGTTATCTAAGGGATATTTAAGGCATTTCTCAAAGAAGGAGTGGAACAAAGAGGAGGAAGCCTAATTTCCCATGACCACAGCAGAGAGAAAAAATAAAAAAACAATGTGATCCAAGACTATAATCTCAGGCGTCCCAAGATCAAGTGAGGATTGGCAATTGACACAAGTCCTTTAATGCTTCGTCAAGCGAGAGAATGTGGGTGGGGTGTACGCAGCCTGAGGACGAGGGTCTGACAGTGATAACGATATCTCAGACCCAGTCATGGGAAATGGCTAGAGATGGAAGCCTGCCATGGGGGCCAACCGTAGCTGATGAAGGCCATGAACGAGGTTTTCTCCAATCTTGGGGACACCAGAAGGACACTGGACAATCTATGGTCGTTCCCATGGGTCCAGGGGGCTGTTTACGCTGGCTGGAAAGGGAAAACTCACCAATGGAAGCAGCCGGTGTTGTGCAAAGCAGTCCAGTGGCCAGGCAAATGGAAAAGCGGGCAGTCGTAGATAGAGTGAACCTCAGTGCAGGGTCCTGCTTCATCTTGGCACCAATGTTATTCATTAGTGGTGCTGCTTACCATCTGAGAAAAGCCATGAGGTACAACAAAACCCACTATAAGAGTTTATTTAGGGAAGGGAATAGGAAAGATGTGCACAGGCCTATGGAACGACTATGCAGGAAGAGAGGGAAGGAATAAATGAAACCTGCTTTAATAGATCCCCCCATACATGCACATAGCTACGCCAAGCATGTGCATCGATGACGTGATCACGCAGCACACGGGTTACGTAGGACGTAAGGCCCTGGGATGACTAAGCATCTTGCCAGTACACACGCGGTCATGTAGCTGGGGGAGTGGCTAGGAATTCGAACAAGTTATACAAAGGAGAGGCCAGGAGAAAAGCAGATCCCCTGGGCTCCAGCCTCATGGATCCTCTCAACCTCCCCTCCTGGCCCTTTGGCCAGAAGCTGTCACTGTTACCCCAGAACAGGAAGGCGCTAACACACATGCTGAGCAACAGTTACTGATGGAAACAATGTAAGCTGAGGAGGCGTCTGCTTCTCTTCCTTTTCTGAAGTTTAAAGGAGCTAAATACCCACAGCTGCCCCCTGTGAGGAGCATTGCTTTGGCTGATTAGTCGGCCATCTTAGTGCTAGCCTGATCTGGGTCTGGTTTGTATATGTGCCATTTAATCATCATGGTGCTGGGCAGGCCTCAGGGGACACCATGTGACATATGACCTAGATGCAGTAGTTTGGTTTAACCGTAAATGGGTATATGTGTGGCCTTTTGATTCCTCTATGTGCAGGTTTAGTTGTTGATGTTTGTTTGTTTATTGCAGAGTCTTATAGCCCAAGCTGGTAGGAAACTTGCTGTATAGTCTAGGCTGACTTCCAACTTGCAATTCTCCTGCCTCAGCCTCCCAAGTGCTAGGATTATAGGCATGTACTACCCTGCCTGGATTCTGTGTGTATGTGTTTAGATTTGTTTATGTGTACAGTGTTCTGCCTGCAGGTATGCCTGCAGGCCAGAAGAGGGCACCAGATCTCACTATGGGTGGTTGTGAGCCACCATGTGGTTGCTGGGAATTGAACTCAGGACCTCTGGAAGAGTAGACAGTGCTGTTAACCACAGAGCCATGTCTCCAGCCTATGTATGTGTTTTAATGTGAAGAGTCTTGCCTCTCATTTTGTAGCTCCAGACTCCATGCTCTAGGCCCTAGGGTCTAGGGGTTGCTGCTTTATTCAATCCCAGAGCCTCTAGTTTGCTGAGCTAGAGAGAGGTGGTGTACTGAGCCAACTGATTCGTGGTGTGGGGCTGCAAAAGTCACCCGCAGAGGATGGGGACACACTGTGAGTGAAGGTCGGTGTCCTGATCACCACAGATGGATGTTTTGCTAGCTTCAAAAACCTGGGCAAGGGAACAGGGCTAGCTGAGTTAGACCTGCCCTGGTTGGGTGGCTCAGTGGTTAAGAGTACTTGCTGCTCTCCCAGAGGACTCCCCAACAGGTGTGTCAGAGCTGTGGCCTGCAGGTGACACACAGCTGAGGACAGCTACAAATGTGGGCCAACACAAAGGTATAAACTCACTTAAAACATATTTTTTTTTTGTGACTGTTAAAACTCTCTGGGCAGTGGCGGCGCACATCTTTAATCCAGAACTCAGGAGGCAGAGGCAGTCGGATTTCTGTGAGTTCCAGGACAGCCAGGACTACACAGAGAGAGATCCTGTCTCGAAAAACAGCAACAATAACAACAAAACTCAATTACACAGTTCTTGAGCATGAACTTTATAGATGAAGCCATTTTACCATGTCACAAGGTTATCCATTCCTTCCCCTGGTCATGTCCCCAAGTCAGTTCCCCCAGGAGGTACTTTACAGCCTGCCTGGAGTATCACTGGTCTACATCAATGTCTGTCACACATAGGTGACCGCTCATCCATGGTTGTCCTGTGAGCTGTTGGTACAGTCTGGCTCCGATTTTCCATTTCATGAGGCTTTAGCTTGAGAAGAGCCTTGTTGGTTAACTTTTATAACCTGAAGAAAATGGCCGTTCCTGACTAAACTTCCAAGCACAAGAAGCTGAGCATGCATTTTGTGTTTCAGAACCACCAGAAGGAAGCAGATCATCCTACACCTTGCTGACATGATGCTGGCAGCCCGTCTCTCCAGACCCTTGTCGCAGCTCCCAGGAAAAACTCTAAGTGTCTGTGATCGAGAGAATGGGACAAGGTAAGCAAGTAAAGGAAGAGGTGGCCTTGAGGACCACACTTTTCATAGGTGGCTCCTGGCTGTCTTCAGTACCTGCCAGCCCCAGGACGGCAGCATGGAGTGCTCGGAAGTCAGGCCTTCCCAGGGCTCACAGGGCAAAGAGGAACAGCTTCCTGTTTTGTAACCCCCCTTTGCATGTGCTGGGGGTGTAGCTCGGGGGTAGAGCACTCGCCTGGTGTACACACGATCCCTAATGACTGCAAAAAATAAAGACATACACCCTTTGTTTGAAATACTTTTAGAATTACATAAAAGTTGCAAAAGGGAAGGACACCCAGATCCTCTGCACTTAGCTTCTTTAGCCATTCACATCATATAGAGTCGTAGTATAGGGATGAGCATCAGCGTTGCCACGGAGATGATGCTGATGACCGAGCTACAGACCTGGACCAGCCTTCACCAAATGGCCCACTGATGGGTCAGCGCCTGCCACCACCATTGCATTTCGATGATGTATCTCCTTAGTCCCATCAGCCCCAATCCTTCATCACCTTTAGTCATGATCTTGACCCTGGAAAGCCCACTCGCCAGCTCGTCTGAAGAATGTCTCTCCCAGTGTTGGGTGTGTGTGTGTGTGTGTGTCGTGGTTAAATACAGATTAGTATGTTTGGCCAGGAGCTTGCAGAAGCGAAGTGTGTCCTCCTTAGCACACCACCAGTGTCCTTGTGACTCTTTGGTCTTTTTACATTTACACTTTAAGGAGATAGACATCCCTGAACTGCTTGTGTGATGTAGAAGAATTATTAAACAGGGACAGACTAAACAAGCAGATCTTTGGTATTTGGGAGACACCATCATACCATGCTGCCCGGGCTGGTTTCCAACTCCTTGCTTCAAGGGTCCTCCCACTGTAGCCTGTGAGTGCTGGGTCTAGGTGTGTGTGGCCACACTCAGCAGATCTTGCCTGTTCCCTGGGGAATCTGTGGGTTCTGCTGCTACAAAACGAGATCAACTTCCCCTGGTTATATTTGAGGGAAGCAGAATGATTGTCGAGTTAAATGCTAAGTCCCTACAGCAAGATGCTTGGTCTCTTCTGTGCTAGTACCTTTCTTTCCAACAGACATTGAGGGCTGGAGAGATGGCTCAGCAGTTAAGAACACTGGCAGGTCTTCCAGAGGTCCTGAGTTCAGTTCCCAGCAGTGGTTCCCAGCCATCTGTAATGAGCTCTGGTGCCCTCTTCTGGCCTGTAGGCAGAACACTGTGTACATAATAAATATGTACTAAATAAATAAATAAATAAATAAATAAATAAACAAACCTTAAGAAAGAAAGGTAGAACAGACTTGAGAATTTTCTCAGCATTTGCTAAAACCCATTTGTGTGGGGTCCAGAGCCAGAGGCTCAGGTACAAATAGGACTTCAGCTCTCCATGTGTGACGGATTAACATGTGCCTTCATGCAGAGCAGTGTTTATTGCGTCTAAGGAGACATGGATCCTGACTGTTGAAAGGTTTTAGTGTCTTTCTGCCTTTTTTTTTCCTTATTCCATTCTTATTTGTTCAAATCCTTGAATGTTACAACATCAGAAATTCTGTGACCAATGGCTTAAGTGGGAAGTTGCCTGGGAATCTGGCAGGAGCCAGGCCACTGTTTGCATGGGCACAAATGACCTGTCTTACATGACTGCTTTTATCCAGTTTGCTGTCCGGATTCTACATGACTTCTGCTTTTTTGCACATAAGTGCAACCCTTGCCCAAGGAGAATTCACTTTTGTCTCTGGCATAAGCACTGCAGATTTGGGAAGAGCCATGTTCTCTCTGCAGACCATGCCTGCTGCCAGGGAAAATGGCTTGTACCACAGGCTTCTAGACATTCTTGTCTCTTAGATGCCCTATTCCCAGGAGACCAGGACACCCCCATGCTCCAGGCATCAGGGACCCAGCACCTTCAGTCCTGTGGCTCCTCCCTCCTGTCCATTTCCCTCTGGAATCAATAGAAATGACTGGCCAGCAGAGTCTCCAAGCCATACTAGTGCCTTGTAGAGGGAGAGTGAAACTGCCTAGTCATTTGCCTGCCTCTATTTTTTAAAGCAAGTGATTCATAAAAATAGAAAAACCTGGGCCTGGAGAACTGGCTCAATGATTAAGAGGACTAGCTGCTCTTCCAAAGGACCCAGATGTTCCCGGGGGAGCAGCCACATGGCAGCTTCTGACAGTCTAGCTCCAGCTGGAGGGGATCTGACGCCCTCTTCTGGCCTCTCAGCAGGCACTGCACACACATGGTACACATGCATATGTGCAAACAAAACTTTCATGCCTATAAAATGAAAAATAGAAAAACCTGTCTCCAATGTGGCATTTAGAGATTTCTGAAATTTTCTTATATCAAAAACAACCCCAAAGGAAATTAAACTACATCTACCAAAGATTTGTCTTTAAAGGGAAGTGGAGCATTAGTTGCCTTCTGGTTCATTTGAGGAGGAAAAAATCCCTACTATAGGGACATTCTTGACATGTGGGTAAATGAAGAGTTACCTGGTATTTCAAAGGGCACAGTGTGTGTATGACGGGGGTGGTGGTGGGGGAGCAGAATCAGAATGAATTAATGAATTACATCCCCAGGATGGGGTGTCAGTAGAGGCCCAGAGGCAGAGCAGATACAAAGGGAGACAGACAGGGTGTGACCTGTGCTAAGGATCAGGCACAAGGTCGGTAGGGAAAAATCATTGACCTGACTAGTTTGCTTGAGTCTCAGTTGCCAAGAGTTTCATGTTCCAGTCATCCCTGAGGGTGAATCCTGTGATCTAGTGTCCTTGATGTGTGACCTTCTAGCCTTGATGCATTTGAATGTGTCCATTGATGGGAAGGTCGTTACCTCCCACAGCAAGCTTTGTGTCTTTGGACAGCTTTATATACAGTCCTTCTTTATAGTGAGTGGAAATGCTCTCTCCTGTAAATGTCACCCTTTGTTCCTGGGTCCACCTCTGTATTCACACTGTCACATCGCTCTTGGGACACCATGCCATCCAGTACTCATCTGCTTGTCACCTTTTTTTTTTTTTTTAATTTTTCAAAACAGGATTTCTCTGTGTAGTTTTGTTTTGGAGCCTGTCCTAGATCTTGCTCTGTAGACCAGGCTGGCCTCGAACTCACAGAGATCCACCTGGCTCTGCCTCCCGAGTGCTGGGATTAAAGGCATGCGCCACCACCGCCCAGCTGCTTGTCGCCTTTTATTCCATCTCTATGGTTCCCTCCTGAGCGGTCTTTCCTTAGCCTGTGTCCCTTACTTAAAGTGTGATGCCCAGGCAGCACAGCCAATATTGGTCCTAGGCCTCAGCAAGAATCTCACAGGACACATTCAAGTGCAACCTTCCCAAGGAGTGGCTGGTTATGGCCCCTGCCGTGACACCTGACAGTCTACTCCACTTAATGGCCCCAGTAGCCTTGGTTTTAGGAGTATCTGGCTCTGCCAGAAGACACTGGTACCTCCGGCAGATTGCTTGCTGGTGTGCTCCACCCAGGACACTGGCACATATATATATTCCCTGTGCTAATGATCTGCCCCAGGAGGGTAGGAAACTTAATGGCCCGTAGCTCCGATCCAACAGTGTAGAAGTGCCATTTTCACCTGGGTCTTTAAATCCACCGTGGGTTTACATACCCACTTTAGGCAACTGTGGGACCCTGGAGATTCCTGACTTAATTTTTCCCCCCAGAGGCCATTGTGAGACTGTACTTGGGGCACCCTGCCTTCTAAACCTAATCTTACTAGATTCAGCCTGCTACACTGACTTGCGGCTCCCTCGGAGGACAGCTGAGTTACTGGTTACCAATGCTGGTTCACAATAGGAGCAGCAGTGCAGTTAGGAACTCTGACCAGTAAGAAAGGGCGAGATCCGGGTGGTGGTGGCGCATGCCTTTAATCCTAGCACTTGGGAGGCAGGCAGATCTCTGTGAGTTCGAGGCCAGCCTGGTCTACAAAGTGAGTTCCAGGAAAGGCGCAAAACTACACAGAGAAACCCTGTCTCGAAAAAAAAAGAAAAGAAAAGAAAAGAAAAGAAAAGAAAAGAAAAGAAAAGAAAAGAAAAGAGAAAAGAAAAGAAAGGGCGTGAGCCAGAACCGTTACCTTGGCCGCTCTGAAGAGTCTTCTATGCGGCCCAGAGTTTCTGGATGCAGGTGTTCCGGTGAGCAGCAGTGTCTACCACAGGCCCTTGGCATGGAGTGGCTGTGTTTCTGTCTGCCTCACCCTGGGGATTTTCTGCTTTAATGGGTCATGAGCAAAGGCCTTTCCACAGTGAGAAGCAGCCCTCGGCCAGGGATGCCACACGGGTGTAGGAGCCTGGAAGGCCTGAGAGAACTGAAGTCAGAGTAGATGAGGCGTGGCTGGCGGTGGTGAGAGGAGGTGGCTGAGAGTCTGGCAGAGCCCAGCAGGACGCTCATGCCAACTGGAGCTGTCCCGTGCTGGATAGAGGCTGAATCACTGCTCTGTAGGGTTCTGTCTTTCAGGGTTGGGTGCAGAGGGTTTGGGGCTGTGAAAAAAACACGTAAAAATGTGCCACCGACAGCTGGGTGTGAGTGGTGGAACCCAGTGTCTCCTACTTCTCAGCCATGGTCACGTTTCCATCTGGATATATTTGAGAATGGGACAGGAGGTTACAGACAAATCTGGCAGCAGATTCCTGACGTAAGCCTTTATCTTTTTCTGTTACTTTTTTTTCTGTTACTTTTTAAGATGTCACATATGGGCCAGTGAGGTGGGTCCATGGGTAAAGTACTTGCCATGGTAGCCTGATGATCTCAGTTTGATCCCTGAAACCCATGTAAAGGTAGGGGAGAACTGATTGTGCCATGACATACACAGGTACATATGCACATATGCACACACACACACACACACACAACTAATACTAATAATAAATAAATAAAATAAAATGTCACATATTTAGAAATGTCATGCAGTACCAAGGACCCTTAAGAAGATAAACAGTTCAGTACCTCCAGAAGCACCTTTCTGGTTCTTTTATTTGTTTTCATAGAGTCACGCTGGGGATCATGGGCACACGGTGCTTCTCTTTGGGGGACGTCATTTAAGCTAGCTCTGGTTAGACTGACCCTGCTGTTCTTACTTGAGACCATCCGTACATGAGACCTTAACTCAATAAAGCACAGAGCATCGCCGAAGCAGCTTTTCCGAGTGGATCTCGTTTCTATCTCGTGAACCACCGCCTTGAGAATGGTGAATAACACCTTTTCTAGGTTTAGGTACCAGGGACCAAACCTAGGGCCTGAAGCATCTTGGACAAGCAAGCTACCACTGGGTAATACATTTTACTGCTTCAGTTTAAATAGGTAATATATGCATACGGTACCAAAGTTCAAATGCAGAAAATAGTCACTTATCTGCTCTGGCCTCCTCCTTTCTTTCTTTCTTTCTTTCTTTCTTTCTTTCTTTCTTTCTTTCTTTCTTTCTTTCATTCATTCATTCATTCATTTATTTATTTATTTATTTATTTTGAGACAGGGTTTCTCTGTGCAGCCCTGGCTGTCCTGGATCTTGCTCTGTAGACCAGGCTGGCCTTGAACTCACAGAGATCCGCCTGCCTCTGCCTCCCGAGTGCTGGGATTAAAGGTGTGCGCCACCACCGCCTGGCTGGCCTCCTCTTCTTATCATTGCTCCTTCAATAGTCACTTTAAAACAGAACTTCCACTTCTGAAAAGATGGAGTAGATATGTTTTTTTTTTCCCTACCCATGTCCCCCGTCTCTGGTTTACTATACTATAAAGCAATCTTAGACCGTTCGGGTGAAGAGAAGGCAGATGAGGCGAGAACCTCAGGCCAAAGGAATGACAGTCTTGAGGTTTCTGTTTGTTTTATGTATCCCACACTTAGAGCTGATGAAGCTGGTAGCCTGGAAACACCAGTGAGCCAGACACAGAACATCCCAACCAAAGTCACTTTCTCCGGCTGCAGGACCAGCCTGGCAAGGCAAAAAGCCGCTAGACAGTGATTGCTCTACTCACATCTGTGGCCTCAGCCTATGTATGCCAGCAAGGGTCAGCAGACAGCAGAGAATCTAGACTTCATCCTCACAGGCAGGGTGTGTCAGGGGGGTGGAGATCCTAGCGAGTCAGAGAAGCCAAGCAGAGACCAGGACTGTCATTCTCAGGTACCCTTGTCTGCTTTGGAGGATGGAGAAGAGTCATAGGAGGTTGCTGGGAGACTCTATCCATCCTCATTAGTAATGAGGCCATACGTCCCTACATGTGTGCAAAGCAGCAATGAGACACCAATGTCTCTCAGCCAGGGAAGTAGCAGTGGAGGCCTGGAGCTGGGCTGAGCTTCTCACAACACCAGGTAGTAACATCTACCTGGTGTATTTATGAAGCTAATATTAGCCTAATCTCCAAGCCAGACAAAGACAGTACCAAAAGGTGGGGAGGGAGAACTACAGATCAATATCCTGTGTGTGTGTGTGTGTGTGTGTGTGTGTGTGTGTGTGTGTGTGTGTGTGTAGCACTGGCTGTTCTGGAACTTGCTCTGTAGACCAAGCTGGTCTCAAACTCAGAGATTTGCCTGTCTCTGCCTCCCAAGTGCTGGGATTAAAGGCATGTACCACCACTGCCTGGCCAGACCAATATCCTTATGAATACTCTGAAGTTATTAGCAGGTAGAATTCAACAGTATCTTTTTAAAGTATAAAATATAAAAAGATGTATTTGTTCCAGGGATATAAGGATAGTTCTTTATTTACTTTCCTTGTTGCTTTGTGTGCGTGCGTGCATGTGTGTGTGTGTGTGTGTGTGCGCGCATACGTGTGTGCATGCGTGCATGTGTGTGCATATGTGCATGTACCTATGTTTATGTGGGTATAGGTGGATATTAATGTGTGGGTGCAATGGAGCCCAGAGGACAAGCTCAGATATCATTCATCAAGTTCCATTCATGTTGTCGTATAGAAATTATTCTAAAATTTACATGGGAAGGCAAAAGAAATAGAATAGTAATTTCTTTTTCAAAAAAGAGAACTAAGGTAAGGGTACATAGGCCATTGAAACAGATAGGAGCATCCAGAAATAGGCCACACGATTTGCTTGACTGGTTTTTGGCACAGTGATTTAGAAGACAGCATTTCAAACAGAGCTGCTGGGCCACTGGAAAGTCATAAGCAAAACCAAATCCTTTGACCTAAGTGTTGTCTCATGCCAGAATAAACCCAGAAAGAATCATGAGCTTTAATGGAAAACTTTTAGAAAAAAAAAAAAGGAGGTTAAGTTTAGGTAACAAGTCACATATGCCCCATAAGAGGAAAAGTGGATTGATCAGACGTCATCAAAGTGAAATGAAACACATTCCCTCGAAGTAGCCCCTGTGAAGAGGAGAACAGGGGTCAGGCATGGTAGTGCTCACTTTTAATCCCCACTTGGGAGGAAGAAGCAGGCTGATCTCTGAGTTTAAGGCTAGCCTTATTTACATAGGAAGTTCCCAGCCACTTAAGGCGACCTAGTGAGACTCTGTCTCAAACACTAAGAGGAGAATGTATAGATTAGGAAAAAAGTTTTTTTGTGGGCAGCAAAGGCATCTAGAGCATCTATGTTCAAAATTCAGCAGTGAAAGAAGAAAGAGTCCACCTAGAATGTGACCAAACACAGGATGTGTATGCCAGACCATGGTCTGAATGCTTGCGTACCCGCAAATGCATATGCTGAAGTCATACGCCCAACACTGCTGGTGTAATGTGCTTCTCTAGAGGAATACAAAAGGGGTGTGTAGATTGGCTTGCACAGCAGAGGTCGGCCAGTCTCAACAAAGCCTGTCTACACACCGGAGAGCCTGAGACCCCAGTAACTGCTCAGACCATTAAGCCACATGCCCCGGCAGTCTCAAACCAGGGCTGAGGCCGGGAGTTCCTTCAATCATTAGTGGTTTTCAGTCTGCCTTGGAAGGCAGAAGAAACTGGGGTCAGATAGAGCAGTAAAGTGCACACCTCAGGAAGCAGGCCGGCAAAACTGCTTCCCCCGCAGACTTCCGGGCATATGAGCCCTCCATTGGAAGTTGCAGCCCACTCTGAGGGTAACTCTCCTACCCAGAGTAAATCCTCTTTGGAATTCCTCACAGACAGGGCTTGTGTCTCCTAGGTTGTTTCCAAATCCTGTCAAGTTGACAGTTAAAAGGGACCATGGCAGGTGGTGTGAGAAGGTAGGGCCTTAGGAGGTGTTGAGTCATGGAAGCGAAGCCTTCATCAGTGGGCTAATGCCTTTGTGACAGAGGTCTAAGACACCCCCTGGGCCCCCCATCCCCTTCTGCCAAGTAAAGTCACAGTGAAAATCCAGGAAGTGACTCTTACGGCTGCCAACACCTTGACTTGGGCTCCCCAGCTTTCAAAACTGTTACGTTTTCACCCCTTACAATCCACCGTCTTGTTTGTAAGTCACCCGTACTGTGGTTTTTTTTATTAGCTGTCTGACCTGAGACAGGGAGGAGATAAACGTAGAAGAGATGGTCAACATCATTAGCTATTAGAGAAATACGAATTAAAACCACAGTGAGATAATCATGTATGGTTTTGAACATGGCTAAAATAAAAAACAGTGGCCAGGCATGATAGTATATAATCATAGGCCTGTAATCCTAGCACTTGGGATGCTGAGACAGAAGGATGCTCGCCAGTTTGAATCAGTCTAGTCTACAAGTTCCATACTAGCCTGGCCTACATGAGACCCTGTCTCAAAAACCAACAATAACAAATAAATAAAATTTTTAAAAAAGAGTGATATTATCAAATTCTTGGAAGTTTGTGGGAAAACTGGGTCCTCATCCATTTCTGCTGGGAATGCAGTATACTCCACTGCTCTAGAGCTGTAAACAGCTCCCCGTTTCTATAAAAACAAAGTACACACCTACCATATGACCCAGCGGTTACAACTCCTGGGAGTTTATCCAAGAGAAATATTTTATACAAAACCCTGCCCAGGAATCTTCATAGCAGCTTTATTCATAAAAAAATCCAATCAGGAAGCAATCCAGATGACCTTCAGACAGTAAATAGTTATACTATCACCCGTGTTAGAGAGGGACTCAGACACAAAAGGAAGAGCTTGTTTCCAGAGGACGACACTGAGTGCAGAAAGCCAGACCCAGAAGGCTGTGTGCTGTATGATCCATTTTATCACGTTCTCTTTGTTGTTATTGTTTTGTGGTTTTGAGACAGAATTGTGCTTTGTGGTCCGGGCTGGCCTGGAACTCCCAGAAGTCTTCCTGTATCCGCCCCCTGAGTGTTGGGATCACACATTAAGCCACCATGCCTGGCTTAACGTTGTTGAAACGATAGTTGTAGTGATAGAGAACAGATTGAAGAGGGTGGGGGTGGGGTAGGCGTGGCTCTGGAAAGGGTAAAGAGAGAGATGCAAGATGCGATGGGAATGTCCCACATTGTCGCTGTACCGTCGTCAGTGTCCTGGCTGTGACATTGCACAGTTGTGAAATGCTACCATTAGTGGACGTTGGACAAGGGGTACCCAACATCTCTCCGCTTACTTTTCTTTCCTTTTCTCTTCCCTCTCCCTATCCTTCGACCTCTCCTCCCTCTTCCTCTCTCCTCCCTTCCTTCTCTCCCCTCTCCCCCATCCCTCTCTTTCCCTAGTACTGGGGATTAAATCTAGGGTTTTGCATGTGATAGAAAAGCACTCTACCTGGGCTGGAGAGATGGCTCAGGGTTTAAGAGTATCAGCAGCTCTTCCAGAGGTCCTGAGTTCAATTCCCAGCAACCACATGGTGGCTCACAACCATCTGTAATGAGATCTGGTGCCCTCTTCTGATGTGAAGAGATATATGCAGGCAAAACACTGTATACATAATAAATACATAAATCTTTTTAAAAAAAAAAGAAAGAAAGAAAAAGAAAAGCACTCTGCCACCGAACTGTATCCACAGCCCGATTTCTACCTTTTATGATAAGGCAGGGTCTCACCAAGTTGCCCAGGATGGCCTTGAACCTGTGATCCTCCTGCTTTATCTTCCCAAGTAGCTGTGATTACAAGCCTGCCTCCACCAAGCCCAGCTCTACGCACTATTTCTAAACAGTGTGTATATCTGTAATTATCTCCAAATAAAAAGTTTAAAAACAGTGATCAGGAAAGCAGCATAGAGCTTATGGAGAGTTAAAACACTGAAATTAAAGAAGGCTTTGCTTTACTCTGTGTGTGTGTGTGTGTGTGTGTGTGTGTGTGTACACATGTGGAGGTCAGAGGACGACTTGCAGCAATCAGTCCTCTCTCCTAGCATCGTGTGAGCTCTGGTGATGAATCTCAGGCTGTCAGGGTTGGCAGCAATGACCTTTACCCACTAAGCCGTCTCACCAGCCTGCCGAAGGCATTCTGAAAGCATATGCACACCCTGATTACTCTGGAGTGCTCACCATCTATGTCATCCTGGAAAGCAGAAAATGAGTATTATTGGAGTAGACCAAGGGCCAGTCAAGTGTTGGCATGGCCTCCTAAGAAAAGTAGCCTTTGGGCTGGCTTTCTTCTCAGGAAGCATCTCTTGTCCAGTAGCCAAGATGGCTGCTGCAAAGGCTGGTGCCCTGCCCGCCTGCCTGGCTCCTGGTGGGGAGGGGGCCTCTAAGCAGTAGTAGCGCTGTCCCCAGAGCCTGGGGTGGGGAGAAAATCAGTGCTACCTTAGCCTAGATGGTGGCTGGGGGTGTTGCAAGGTTCCTCTGCTCAGGAGTGGGATCCGGAAAGGACTTGTACCTTGAATTCATGACTTGCTGTTTTTTTTTACAGACACACGCTGTGGTTTTACCCAGCGCCCTTCACCACAACCACCCGTCGGACTTATGCCAGTGAGGCAAATTCGGTGAGTGGGAGCCCTTGGGTTCGGGAGGGCCCTTTTGGGACCCTAGGCCTCTGGTTACCCTCTGAACGGTGGTCAGGATGTTCTGAACCACACTGTCACTTAACCCTTCTCTGAGGCCCTCCGTCAGTAGGGAGACCCTCTCCCCGTGCATATGGCAGCAGTAATGACGCACTCCAGCTCTCCCAGCCAGGGAGCTTGTGGGAGGCCTGCCGAGACGCAAAGAGCTGGGGGTTCAGAGTGAGGCTCTGGGGTCTCTCAGCCCCGTCTGTGTGGCAGTCCTGTCGTTCACTGCATCGGGCATTTTGAAAGTGACTCTGTTTCCTCACTGGTGACATGGAATAATCACACTTACTCTATGGCAGCAGTTCTCAACCTGTGGGTCGTGACCCCTTGGGGAGGGACTGGGGTCATACCACCCTTTCACAGGGGTTGCCTAAGACCAGTGGAAAACACAGGTATTTACATTACAGTTTGTAACAGTAGCAAAACTACAGTTATGAAGTGGCAACAAAAATAATGTTATGGTTGGGGTCACCACAACATGAGGCACTGTATTAAAGGGTTGTGGTATTAGGAAGGTTGAGAACCGCTGGTCTATGGGGTTATGGTTGGGGATGGGGGG
>CABHPH010045240.1:0-14520 GCA_902168325.1 Peromyscus nudipes | reverse complement strand
TTTTTTTTTTTTTTTTTTTTTTTTTGGTTTTTCGAGACAGGGTTTCTCTGTGTAGCTTTGCGCCTTTCCTGGAGCTCACTTGATAGCCCAGGGCTGGCCTCGAACTCACAGAGATCCGCCTGCCTCTGCCTCCCGAGTGCTGGGATTAAAGGCGTGCGCCACCAACGCCCGGCGAATGTGAACTCTTAAAGTCCCAGATAGATTCCCAGGCTTAAGCTGAGATATGCAAAACTAGCTCTCTACAGTATACAAAGACTTTGGTACTGGATTATGGGATGGAACATCATTAAAATCCCACAGCGGGTAGGGGGGCAAGGTGTACACATGATATAGATGTGTATAAATTCTGAAAAATTGCTCTGATGTGGGAATCACAATTCTCAGAAGTTTTCTCAGGACTTGCACTCTGAATTCAAATGGGATGATTGTATGACTAAAATCATATTTAATATTCTCCTGTAGAAATTATAGAAGAAACTTAAACAAAATATTTAAATTGCTGATGTTAAATACAAATCCACTCACCCTTTGGAGAAGAAAGAGAAACTATCAGCATTCAGCATGTACAAGCAAAGAACAATGAGACAGTGAAAACAGAGATATAACACCTTTTGTCTAAAACAGAACAAAATGGAAATTTAGACCCAAACAATATGATAAACAAAACTAACACAGTCAGGAAAAAATCTTATTGAACAAGAAAAACAAAACAGATAAGCAGGAGAAAGAGTGAGTGAATCTGGAGCTAAAACAATAAATATCACCCAATAGGAATAGTAAGGAGTCAAAATATGGGAGAATCAAATGGAGGCTCAAGCTTATTTAGAAAAATATTGGACATATAGCACCTACTAGATTCATGCCTAAGATGAGAAAGAGAAAGAATTCCGTTGAAAACTTTTGAAGCAATATTTAAAACTTTCCAAATTTGGCAGAAGACTTAAAACTACAGGTCAAGAAGTTCAGTAAATTGAGAAAAATAGAAATAAATCCCAGTTCACATTTACTCATATCATAACCAAAGTGTTTAAAACTATACAAGAAAAAATATTAAAAGCACCAAGATGAGCTGAAATACAGCATTCTGAAAATCAATATAACCACTTAAAAACTCATTTGTCAATGATGTTTTTTCAAATTTTAACTGATTTTTTTTAATCCACAATATAAAAGGAAAACTAAAAGAAGTTATGAATCCCAGAAGAGCAATCTTGGCTCTGCATATTCTGAGGTGCTTTTCTGTTTGATTAGGGGGAGGGTGTCATTCTGCCACATGGCTGTAGTCCTGTGTGGGGGTAGGGTGTCATTCTGGCTCATGGCTGTAGTCCTGTGTGGGGATAGGTGCCATTCTGGCACATGGCTGTAGTCCCTGGTCAGGAGGCCCTACAGCTTTTTGGTGAAGAGAACATTATGGCAGGAAGTTGTGGAAGGCCAGCAGCTCACCCCGAGGGGGTGACAAGAGGAGAGACTGGGATTTCACTTTAGCCTTCAGGAGCATTCCCTCAGCAACTTAAGCGCCTAGTGTAGGCCCTGTGGAGTGCAGGTTCCATCACCTCCCGGTTTTGTCACTGACTAAGGAGCAGGTCTATAAGTGATGCTTTACAGAGAATCCATGTTCCAAACCATGTGAAGTACCAGATTGGGTGGCAATGTTTACAATATCAGTATAATGTATATAACAACTACAACATAATTTGGAAAGGTGAGCAGATCTATTTACTAGAAAAGATGTTGATCTAGAAAAAAGTAATGAAAATAAGTAGAAGTGTTAAGCAAGGTATCTTTGGAAACCTCTAAAACTTGTACAAAAGAAAACGGAAGTTGAAACGACCATGTGACACCACTGGCAAACTTAATGGAGAGGTGAGATAAAATATTCTGCCAGTACCGGCTTTTTATCACTTACTTTTTTCACCGCTGTGATAAAAATACTTGACTAAAGAATCTTATAGGGGAAGTTCTTATTTTGACTCCCAGTTTAAGAAGGCATTAGGCCAGGCCATGGTGGTGCAGGCCTTTAATCCCAGCACTTGGGAGGCAGAGGCAGGCGGATCTCTGTGAGTTCGAGGCCAGCTTGGTCTAGAGAGCGAGGTCCAGGATAGGCTCCAAAGCTACACAGAGAAACCCTGTCTCGAAAACAACAGCAACAACAACAACAAAAAAAGAAGGGATACAGTCTGTCATGGCAGGGGAGGTACAGGCCGGGCAGGAGACAACTGGTCACATTGCATCTCTGCTCAAGCAGCACAGAGACAGGTGAACACTGGTCTCAGCTCATGTTCTTCAGTCCAGCCCCCAAGCCCTTGAGCTGGTGCTGATCACAGCTAGTCTGGGCCTTCTCTCCCCGGTTAAACCTTTCTGGGAAAACCTCTTGTAGACAAACCAAGAGGCATGTTTCCGGGTTGATTTTAAATCTAGTCAAGATGACAGGGAAGATTAATGATCACAAGGGTGTTAGCAAGGATCTCAAGCAACCAGAACTTGCATTCATTGTTGGAAGGAGAGGAAAGGGGGTCAGTTTCACTGGAAGCTAGTTTAGAAGTTTCTTACTTACCATGTGACTTAACCATCTCGCTCATAAGTGCTCCCACTTGAGAAATGATAAACTCAGATTCACACTCATGGGCACAAATGTTAGCAGCAGTTCAGATGGCCTGGTAAAGAATAAATAGCATTACTCACCTACCATGCTCTATGAGCTGGAAAAGTATGAAGGATGTCATATGATACATGGCTAACCTGTCTTAGATAAGTCAATATTTTTTCTGAATAAAAGAAAAGACTCTTAAAAAGTTACATTTTATTTATATAACATTTCTATAAAGACAGAACTGTGGACATGATCAGCAGCTCCTAATATCATGGAAAGACTACCCAGTGTTTTCAAAAGGCAAAGGGCAACTTTCAGGGTGACAGAACTGCCATATGTCCTGATAGTGGGACATGCTGTGCGAATGGATGCATTTCATAAATTCACAGGACTCTGTGTACACAAGTAAACGTCATTAAGTGTTAACATAAAGAGCACATAAACACATACATACAATTTAACATCTTTATAGGGAATGAGTAACATTTAAAAAGAAATAATATTTAAAACATAGGGTCTATTGAACTTTGATCTGTGTATACAAACATAAAACTACCCCTGGAGTCGAGGTAATAAAAAATCTGTCATCTCCACAGTTTGCTCTTGAGCTTTTGTTTTGCTTTTTTTCTCCCCTTTTCACTTAAATTGTGGCAAGACCATGCATCGTGGGAGTAACTCTCTTAGTATATGTGTGTGTGCGCGTGCGTGTGTGCGTGCGTGCGTGCGTGTGTGTGTGTGTGTGTGTGTGTGTGTGTGTGTGTGTATGTGAGTGCATGTGCATGTTCGTGCATGCGCCTGCATACATACGTGTAGAGGCCAGAGGTCAACATGTGGAGGACAGAGGTCAACATCTGGTATGTTCCTCAATCTCTCTTCACCTTGATTTTTGAGACAGGATCTAGCACTCAACCTATAACTTCCTGATTGGCTGGACCAACTGTTCTGTAAGTCCACAGATGC
This sequence comes from Peromyscus nudipes, assembly GCA_902168325.1. NCBI lineage: Eukaryota > Metazoa > Chordata > Mammalia > Rodentia > Cricetidae > Peromyscus > Peromyscus nudipes. Next base: position 10,970 of record CABHPH010045240.1, on the reverse strand, counting down.
GCTTTGATCTGAGTCCTGAGCACTGGGCTCACTTTTTAATTGAGTGCTAGGAATTGGAACCCAGGACTTCACACTTGCCAGGCAGCACCTCACTTTACTGACTGGTTCTTCCAAGCCCCTATTCTCTTAAAAATTTAAATGTATGATGTAGCATTGTTGATCACAGACACTGCAGTATATGGGAGATTTCTAGAACTGACTTACCTTACAAGAGTGACACTTACTAACACATGAAACTTACTAAGTAGCACAGGCTCCTCTGCTCCCTTCCACTGAGCTCTTGACAATGATATTTTTATTTCTACTTTTTGAGTTTGACTATTTTTGGTACTTCATCTTAATAGAGTCATGGAGTTTCTGCACTCCTGTTTGTGGCCTATTTCACTTTACTTATACATATGAATATGTCCTCCAGCTTTACTCATGTTGTTATGTATGGCAGGATTTGCTTTTTAAATGTGAATAAGGATCTGGAGAGTTGACTCAGTGATAGAACATTTACTGTTCTTGAAGAGAACCCAGGTTCAGTTTCTAGTACCCATGCTGCAGCTTACAATCACCTATAATTCCAGTTTGAAGGATTCTGGTGTCCTGTTCTGACCTCCATGGGCACCAGGCAACTACATAGTGCCGTTATATACATGCAGGCAAACATTCATAAACATAAAATAAAAAAGAAAATAAAACTTTAAAAAACTAAAAGATGAATAATATTCCATTTGTTGATTCATTTATTTACTGACAGCTTTTGAGATGGTTTTCATACGTTGGCCATTGTGAAGACTGCTATCCCATTAAAGCTCTTATTTCACCTATCTTACCAAATACCCAGAAATGGAGTTGCTGAATCATACTATAGTGCTAATTTTAATTTTGAAGGCATCTCAAGACTGGCTCCTATCAACAAACAATACACCAAATCAAAGCGTTGGTGCCATCGAGGAAGCCTTCAGCAAATGAAAATACGATATATGAACCAAGAGAAAAAAATTGCAAAACACATGTCTGATAAAGTTTTAAGAGTCAAAATATTTAAGGAACCTTTATGACCTGGTAGGAAAAAAATCACAGTAACAAATACTTGTGTCAAAAACAAGCAAATAATTCAAATATACTTTCTCCAATGAAGAGAAACAGATGATTGGCAAGTATGTAGAAATATACTCAATTCCAGTCATCAGGAAAATGTGATTCAGATCCACTATGAGATGCATCCTCACACCTGTGGCTATCGTATTTACCAACACAAAAGAGAATACGTCTGGCTGGGAAGATGGTTCAGCAGTTAAGAGTACTTGCTGCTTTTTGGGAAGCCTTAGGTTCAGTTCCTAGCTCCTACGTCGGGAGATGCACGACTGCCTGTAACTCCAGACATAAGGGATTACGCATCCTCTTCTGATCTTGTGGGTATCCATATGCATGTCCACATATACAAACATAGGCATTCCTATACATGAGCATATAAATAAAAGAGACTATGTTTGTATGTATGTGTGTCTGTGATTGTATGTTGGTATATATGTATTTATATATGTGTTTGTATGTGGAGGTGTGCACACATAGTCACAGAAATCTAGAATTTGGGGAGCTAAATTAACTCTTTACCTCTGTGGTCACCAAGTGGAACAACAGTTCAAAATGTCCTCATGTCAATATGTGTCCTCTTCTGAAAAGCCAGAGATAGAAGCCAGTTTTTCCTGTATCTCCAGTACTTTAGTACTTCTCATTTTTACAGTTTATTGAGAATCATAAACAGTTACAGATATGAAGTAGAAATGAATGATATTGGAGTACAAATGATTGAGGGATAGATATTTGTTTCCATTTGTAAATGATAGTGAATTTTTACCCGTAAAAGTTGGGCTGAAATACTCCTCTGTGATGCCTGTGAACAGGGAGGCAAAGATGAACTTCATAATGAAGAAATTAATGTGTTGGATGCCAACCTCTTAAAGTCTGTGAAAAATTCTCGGGCAGAGAAGAAAATGCTGCTGCCACAAAATGAACTTTAAGTATCCTTATGTACACAAAGAATAGCCATAAATAAACAAAGAAAAGAAGAAAGACACTTGGGAGAAATATAAAAATGAAAAACAGATGACAGTTCTTAAAGACTTTTCTTCTAATTATTACATATATTCATGTTTATTTGTTTCCTTTATTTCCTAAAATAGAGAAAGGAAATGAAATGAAGAAATTTAAGACAAGTGAAAAATTAGAAAATTTTCAGTCTTGTATAATCATCTATTGGCATGTTGAAGAAACCTGGAAAGAATGAGATCTATAGCTGTGATTGTTATCAAAGGCTAAAGTTTTCTTGATTGTCTTCCTTATACTCCTTGATTACTTTAGAAAGACCTGCCATGACTCCTTAGACTTCTACAAAAGTCACTTTCCAATGTGACTGACTCTTCCCATTTGGTTGGGACCAAAGTACAATTAGGGCAACTTTTTCCCATAAAATATCAGACAATTTTGTAAGAAAACTAGGCAGGCTATTTTGGTGCACTGCATCAAAAAGGTGTTATCAAGTTTGCAGATATGGAAGTGATAAGAAATGGTGAGAAGAATTTCAGAAGTTCAATCCTAATAAAATGGTCTCCTGATCAAGCAAGAAGCCACAAAGCTGTCAGATATCCAGAGTTGTCTATACAAGCTACAATCATAGACACTTCACACACACAATTCAGGACCATCTCCCTAGAAACCTTATGAAGTGGGTGTGACAAAGCTGAGGTTCTTCCAACAGTGCCTGGTGTCATATATTGGTTAACATGCAGTGAATAAGCATGAGAAGTACAGTAGTATGTGTAATATTCACTTAGATAGATGCTGAATCACATATGCAGAGATAGGGCCCTCTCCCACAGAGCTGATTGTGTATGCAGATACTCAACAATCAGGTTCTAGGAGTTTCTATCAGGAGGATGAATAAAACATGAAGGTCAGAGAAAGCCTGAACAAAGAATTTATGTTGGAGCTACAACCTAGAGAACGAAGATGAGTTATCTGAACTTGAATTAGATGTCTCCTTCACACAATGAGGTCTCCCACCCCTCCATTGCAGCAAGCCTGCTTACCACCACACTACTGGATTTCTTGGGTGTGATCCAAGGATTTAATTCACAAACATAAAAAGTCAAGATCTTGTTTTTGCTCTGAATGTTGTGTGGTAAGAAAAAGATAAAAGTGGTAAGACCTAAAGCCACAGATGAAGGTGCTTGTTCCTAAAGTATAAATGCATTCCCTCTTTCATAAATCTGAGAGTTTTGTTGATAATTATATTTTCAAGTGTTTACTGTAAAATACAAATATTCTTAAAATAAGTGGCACCTGACACACATTCAGTGCTCACTTTGCAGAAAGTAGTATTCTGAGATTTACATGTATTAACTGAATAGAAGCAGAAAGATACCAGGTTTGAGTCCAGTCTGGTCTACATAGTAAGTCATTGTCTCAAAAAACAAACAAAACAAAAGAACAAAGAAAACAATCATTTAAATGACTGGTGATTAGAGACTCAAACCAAGCCAAGGCTTGTATTACATTTCTAGATAGCACTTTAAATCAATTTGAGTTTAATAAGGATAAATAAATATGACATTTTATATAGCACATAGCTTTATTAAAAATAACACTGATTGCATGCAAAAGGCAGAGAATTTCACATTGGTTAAGTCAGGTGCTTTTAGGACATGTGAGTGAAATGTGGATTCCCATCAAAGCACATGCTCACATGAAGAGAACAACAGTGTAGACTCCTCTCATCTCTGCCCTCATCCCCCAACATTTCTACTGAACCCTGCATGAGTTCCATGAGGGGAAGGAAGACACATGCCATGAGTGTGTAGAAGTTAGAAGAAATGGGAAAGGCAAGTGAGGAAGAAAATGCGGGTGGGTCTTACAGGTTTCCAGTTCTCAAATTTAACACCGAGAACCATGAGAGAACACAAGTAGAAATGGAGTGGCAGAAACTACCATGCTTGTGGAATGAACACAGGCCGGGCTGTGCTCTTGGTAGGACCGACTGGTTACATTTCACTTCTTCTGTCCACTGTTGTTGGCTTCCAGCCTACCAAACGTGCCTCTGCCAGTTAGCAGAGCAAACTTGTTGGCTGATCCAATGTCCTGGGATGAAAGCAGTAATAATGATTTCTGTGACTCCACTTCATTTGGCTTTATTGATGTACCTTTCTCCCCTTCACCCTGGCACCAAAGTAACTTTTGTTCTATTTGAAGATGACCTGGGATGAATTATGATTTTGTGCTTTTCTGAAGTGGTGGGGTTTAACTAGCTTTTACTGTCTTGGCTCAGTGTCTGACAGGAGTAAATCAAATCCTTGAAGACAAAAAGCAGACACCAGGTGAGATTGAAAAAAATGACATCTGAGTACTACACACTTCTGCTGAATGTCTCCCTCACTGTGACTTCCGTCTTTGCTCTTTTTTTTTTATTTCTTCTGAATACATCTAGAATTTATGGAGTGACCCTAGGACTAAGACATGTCACAAGTAGAACTAGTAACAAGAAGGATCTGATTTCCATTTTCTGACTCACACAGAAGAAAATGAAATGGGGAGTCAGCAGAGCCTGGTACATTCAGTAGAGGCAGGTCCAACCCCCCCCAAGGCCTTACCTTCTTGTAGTAGGGAATGGGTTGAGGGGAGAGGCTGGAGGGGTGGGAGGAGTGGGAGGAGGGAAGAGGGGGATCTGTGATTGGTGTGTAAAATGAATAAAAATTTTCATAATAAGAAAAAGAAAATGAAATGGTCTTAAACCTCCTTTCATTTTCACATATCATGTTCATAATCTCTGGTTCTCTCTTTTTTAAAAATTTAGGGTGTCATATACTTATTTATGCTATTAATAGTAACTTTGAAATTAAGACTATAAAGTAACTGGATTTAATGGAGACAATTTTTTATTTTTAAAATAGTTTTTCTTTATTTTTGAGAATTTTGAACATATCTAATATGAGATGTGACCACACCCTATCCCACTTTTCCCCCTTCAACTTCCTCCATGCCTCCCTAACTACTTGTTCCCCTCTCTTTCAGTGACTTAGGGAGGTTTGAAGGGAAATTTTAAATGCAACCATTATCATTGAGTACCCACTCCAAACAAGGCAGATTATAATGGTGATTCATTTGCTATGAATCTAGGTTTGGATGAAGAGTTCTGTTACTATTTCTTGTTCTCACTCTCATGGCTGCACTCAGCTAACCTCTTACCTGAAGCTGGAGTATGCATGACTGTCTCATTATTCTAGATAGGGCTCAGAGTCTTTGTCACTGCCCATCAGCTGGGACATCTGTCGATGTGGTTTTATATTAGTCATGGGATAGATGAATCATGATTACGCAGGAGTCAGAGATGGAATCCCTACAGCTTCTTGAGAATGACAGAGAAAAATTCATACAACTTGACTATTCACATTTTATCGGTTCAGGCCAATCCTGTATTAAAAGGGTAAGCATTAAGAGTCCACCTTTTCACTGAAGAAGTTAAAATGAGTGTGTGATAATACACCTACCCAGAGCGAATAAAAATTTATATTAAAATTTTATACTTTAAAATCCTACACTGGATTTCTTGAACATGAGGGATATTTATCATAATTATATTCATATTTTAGGCTCAGAGGGCTCTCATATGTCAGATCTTAGTACATTATGTTTTGATAAGTGCATACAGATTATAGATTTAGAAAATATGACAAAATGAAATAATTACAACATTTTCTATTACTAATTATGTATATATTTTTGACAGCTGTGGGTGGGGAGTCCCTTGAGCAAATTAAGAAAAGTTATAATCAAGTTTTTTATGGGACAAAGTAAATTTGAAAAAAAGATCTTGTAGCACTTTAGATGAGTGTGTAACATGTACACAAATGTGAAAAAAAGATGAGAAGACAAGCAGTGTGCACGGAGGTGGCCAGTGTTTTGTGGGAGTTAAAGGATCATGCATTTTGCTAAACCAAGAAGTAAAGAGAAATCAGTTTTTGAAAGCAAGGAAGGTAAAACAAGATCTGGTATAAAAAGCAGGAAGAAGCTGTAAAAGGTATTACAGTCTTGCTAAAAGGCAGCTTACCTTTGCAGTGGAAAAGCTTTACATTGGAACACGGATTCTTCCCTTCTAATCTCAAGTAGACGGTAGATCAAGGCCTAAGTTTAAAGAGATTCCATTGAATATTAAGTGTAATAGGGAAAAATAGTAATAGAACTTGCATTTTTACTGGTATGTATTAATTATATGTGTGAATGTGTTCAGTGTGATATTCACATACATGGGTATAGCATGCATTGATCACATTCAGCTATCCTTCCTCCACTCCCCACACTTGCCTCCCAGTTCCTAGTATCCGGATTCAGTTTCTACCAAGCAGAGATTCTTTACCTCTAAAATTAAACCCAGATAAGCCCTAAATGTCCTCCAACTTTTGTCCCTGCAACCACTAACTCACATCTGCCAGTGTATTTCCATGCAAGCCACACACCAAGTAGTTCTTCTAGGCTGTCATTTGAACACATGATTGCAGTAAATACCATCTTGTACTTGGTAGCCTGTGAACAAACCTTCATTTGTTGACCATGTTTTGTGTTGCCATCTATACTATACTTTCAGAGACATATTTTCTTTGTTTTTTCTCAACATAATATTCACTAAAATCTGTAAGTGAGATAAATGGAACATAATCCAAGTGCTTTCTTTGCCTAATGGTAATGTGCAGAAGTTTTATTTTCTTCATGAAAAAGCTAATATAAGTAAAGCACTCTCAGAAGCTGTTAAATGATACTGGGCTGCCACTCTTATCATTATTGTTACCACTTGCCTATAATGTACAAGCTGATGTGTATGATCAGACAGTATTTCCTCTGTGAGTCATGGACAAAAACAACTGCATTAATTGATTTAAAGAATAAACATTCATCGAACATGACTATGTTCTGAACTCTCACTCTAGGTGACAAAATAGTTATGGCTCCTATTTTGTCTGTAGAAAGCTTAGAGTGTGTATTGGGTAGAAGCACAGCTAGTCAAGAAGCAACAGGAATTTCAAATAACTGTCTGTCACAAATTGAAGGATATGGTGCTATGAATCAGTATGTAAAGAAGGAACAGTGTATTCGATCAGTAGACAAAAGACATTTTTTTGAATAAGTTATGTTTAAACCAAAATTTAAAAAAAAATCATCCTTCCCAGCAAAAAGAGCCATCTGCTGCTAGGGAGCAGCATGGAGCTGAGGGCACATGGATGGGAAAGAGAATGAGGACCTGGAAGAAAAGACTTCCGGCCTGGAGAAAGAGGCTAGAAGAAAGGTGGTGTGAAGTCTGGCCAGGATCAAAGGCAATGCCAAATCCTGGAATTTCCTGACAGTTGGGTTTATTTGTTTTTTCCAAATTGTAACAAAATATTGTAAGCATAAAAAATGATTTAACTTAGAAATGACTCTGACTGTCACATGAGCCTAAACTAGAGTGGGTTCAGAGCAAAAGAAGGAGTGCTGCGGTGGGGGTTGGGAGGCAGTCGTGCTGAAGAGGGGTACAGTTACTAGTGAAGGAAGCAGGTGGTGGGAGTCACAAGCTTTCACTGCAGAATGCATGGTGTGAGAGAAAAGTCTGCCTGAGGAAAGATCCCCAGGTTCTGTCTAAAGTCATTGCAGGGTCATTTTTTCAGATGCCAATTTAGAGTGTAAATAGTTGAGAGCTGGGCCTGTTGTTGAAGATGTTTCTGACACAATCACAAGTGGCTCCCAAGTGGACAACAAGGACGTGATAGTAAGAAAGAAGTCAGCGACCAAGACAAGAACCTGAGCTTGTCAAAAGTTTTATGGCGTCTAAGCTCACATATGATGAAGGAAGATGAATTAAGGCTAGGGCCTGAGGAATTCCATCCTTCCAGAAATGCTATAAAGAGAATATTTGGCCAAGATGATTGGTTATGAAAGCAGAGGGAGTTAAGAGAAAAAATCGGACATTGTGAGAGAAATCTTAGACTTTTGTAAACTCGAAATGGCCTCCACCACATCTGCATGGATTCTTGAAGGCTTATGGCAAAAGAGCTCGCCCTGTCTAAAACTGGAATGTAGATAGGCACTGAGCTTTCTGAGAAACATGCGAAGATCAGAGAAATAAATATGAACCAAAGAGAAATCATGTGTGGGGGTGTCCAGTAGGTTGGAGCAATGCATCACAGCAGCAATGGATGGTTTTCAGTACAGTGAGAGACTGCATGAGAACTCACTGATCCAACTCCCCCCACCCCATTTCCAAGGTCCACCTACAGTGGTCCAGGCTGAGTGAAAAAGAAGGTCTTGCTGTAAATGGAAGATGTAAAACTGTCACCAGGACCTCAGTGCTCTGCCTAGAAATCTCAGCTAGCAAAATAACCATCTTTTCCTTCTGAGCTCTTGAGTATGAAATCCAAGATTTTAGCCACAAACACTAACATATGCATGCATTCCTGGCTACCTTAGTATTTGTGACATTATTTTATCTCCTGCACAGCTCTGTCATTAGTTAAATGTGTAGAATTTCAGGGATAAAGTAGAATTAACCATACAAAACACTTTAAGACAAAAGGTCCTGGACCATCCACAGACAGAGAAATCGTGTGTCCATTTCATTCACATATTCCCATATGCTAAAAAAATAGCAGGCATACACCATAAGCTCCATAAATACTTTCAAAGTTAATAAAAAAGCAACTCCATTAGGAGAATGCAAGACATAGTGAATTTAGATAGATAGCAGAGACGGCTCTGGACCAACTCCAGCTCATCACCCCTCTGACAGTGTCAAACCTCAGGTGTACAATTTTCATGTCTTCTTTCTTATGACCTTTCTCCTATGCTGCACAGGAACTTGATAGTTCACTTGCGTCTTGGGGATGACACAGGGTAAGTGATACTAACGATAATCCTCAACCAAAGGCAGAAAGGAGCCTATGCATGGATACTTCCCTCCCTTCATCCTTTCTTCTCTCTCTGTTTCATGAATGTTGTTAGGGTCAGAACCTGAGAATTGGCAACCCTAACAAGCTAGGCTTAGCTACCCATCAATTGAAGAGACAAGAAATAGTGAAGAACAAAAATAAATATTTGATGTGGCCACATTGGAAGGAAGAACACATAAAGAGGTCCTATGATATCTGAAGTCCATATGTGGGATTTATACATGATTTTTAGATTGAAAGAGAAAGCAAGAGGTATGTACTGCCAGCTAGTTCCGGTCAAGGCGTGGCTCTCTTATCATGGAACCATAGTTGTTTGTGGCTGCTTGTTCTCAGTCCATCCTAGTAAGTTTTCAGTACTGTGCGAAATCTCTCTGGCTGCTGCAGGCCCCTGGTCTGTTCCTCCCCACTACTGGGAGATTCCCGGGGGGAATTCTAATTCCTTGCACATCATTGTTTCAATAGTCTGAGAGCCAAGGGGATGGGCACACATGTCTCTCTTTGGAATATTGTCACTCCTTCAGGGACAGTCAAGGTTACATGTGAACTTCTTTATATTTCATATTTCTCATGCAACTATTTCAGAAACCACAATGTGCCCTGCTATTTGCCAAACTTTTCTTATCCTTAAAGTTGCTTCCTAATGTAGCCCCTTAAATTATCCGCCTACACTCGAGCCCCAGATGCAGCCACCATCTCTATGTCTAGCAGTACTTTTTTTTTTCTGTCTATCTTTTAAGAACTACAAATGGGCTTGGGAAGTAGTTTAGTGATGGAGTGCTTGCTTAGCATTCATGAGGCAATTGTGGGTTTAATTGCCAGTTCCACAAAACAACAAATGGGTAAATAAACATAAATATAAATGTAACTCAATTCTAAAAGCTAACTTACAAAAGCCATTTGCAATATTTAAAATAAATATATATCAGTGTGTACATGTGTATGTTGTGTGTGGCAGTGTGTATGCCATCCATGACTCAGAATATTTAAGTGAAGGATGCTCTGGGATCCCCTGATTACAGCGACTGAGGCTGGAATTACAAGTGGGCCACCACCTCCAACTGCTACTATGGGTTCTGGGAATCCAACCACTGGTCCACATGGGTGTATAACCACTCAGCAATCCCCCAAACTCTATTTTTTAGAAATACAAATATTATATAATTCTAGGAGGTGTGTTAGCCATTTGGAGAAAAGAAAGAGAAAGATACAGAGACAGAAAGATGTTCATCTAAGGAACTGGAGAAATGGAGGTGAAAAGGGACGAGAGGAACGGATGGACAAGAGTATAACATGAGCATTGCAAGTGCAGGTTTTTCTTTATGCTTTTCATATCTGTAGTTAATTTTCTACAAAGTATATGTGCAGCCTCTATAAAATTATACATATATAAATCATACATTAAATAATAAATTGCATGTAATCTATCTATCTATCTGACAACTTTATTTGTACATTATATATAGCACAATATATATAAAGCCTTAATTTAAATTTTGCTTTTGGTGATTGTTTTGTGTTTCTGAGAAAATAAAATACTGTTCCTTGCCCAGGATTAGTCAACTCAGATGCTAGGGGAAGGTTTTAAATTGGCCTGGAATTTCTAAATTTATAAATGTTGAGTGTTTTCCAGTGTCCACAACCTGTTTTCCTCATTGCTACTGAGTCCCTTCTACTCATACCTTTAACACTGGGTGTCACAAATGAATAGTAAAACACAGGCTCCATGACTCATGGCCAAACCATTTCAGATGCTGGTGGTTTTTCTGCTTTCCCATTCTCTCTTCCTTTCATTCTTCTCTCCAATCTCTACCAAATTTGGAAAGTACAGAAGCTGAAGCCAATAACAGTCATCCTGATATTTTCTAAACAGCTGTGGTGTACTTTTAGATGGATCTTCCAGGGAGTGGGATTAAAGACTTTCCTCTGTTCATATAATTTTATAAGGTATATAAGTGTTAGAAACAGATAGATAGATAGATAGATAGATAGATAGATAGATAGATAGATAGA
>CABHPH010045232.1:0-16817 GCA_902168325.1 Peromyscus nudipes | reverse complement strand
CACACACACACACACACACACACACACAGAGAGAGAGAGAGAGAGAGAGAGAGAGAGAGAGAGAGAGAAACTCCCACAAATGTATATTTTGTAATAGAGAATATGAATTTGTTCTCCACCTTGGAGCTGAAAAGTCAGAAGCTCAAGGAAGTGGAGTGGCAGATCTGAGTAGACTTCAGGCTCCAGGGACCACAACACTAATGAGCATCATAACCATCCAAGCCACCCACAGCGCAGCCTGCTATGCACCAGCTTGTTAGCCTGAACCAGTGGCCGCCAGCTTTTTGTGATTTAATGGTCAGAGTTTTGACAGTGTTTGAACTCTCTCCTAGCCCCCTAATGCCTAAGGAATCTGAGGGGGACCCAGCTCTCACCAACCCCACAATCTGATGGTAAAAAGAAATTTGCAAATATATCATTGTCATGCAACCTACTTTTTATACACAGGCCAAATGATACGGTTCTGACAGAAGTTGGCATCCAGAGGAAGAGACAAAGAAGCAAGCACTCAGTGGGATTCTGACATTGAAATGTGTATTATCCTTGAATCCTAGGCTCTGGGTTGAAGGACTTTGAGCAGAACCACAGTACATAGCCTTCTGTAAAGGAGGGTGACAGGACTGAAGCACCCTACCACAGGCTGTCAGGGCAGGAACTCAGGGCTTCTGGCACAGCTACACATGGCTGTGCTGTGTGACTTTCAGCAGTCGTATTCCTTCCCATGTTTGACTTCTCTTATTTATCACTCAAGAGGGATTTGAGGCTCACTCATCTCCATGATTTTCAGTTTGGGGAAACAATCTCTTGGTCACCATAACCAAATACGGCATGCCACTGCAGGTTTCCAGAACCCTTCACGGGATAGACCAGGGGATAGTTAGATAAACACAAATATAATGGCTATGAATGGCCATGTGTGTTAATGTACATGTACGCATGATTGTTTTCTATAACTACAGCTCTCTTTTGTAAGGCTGTTATACATGTTTATAAATTGCAATTCTATAATTGCATCTTAATTATAAAGGCTTTAACCTTGAATATTATTCTAGAAAATGTTAGAAAGTCTCTCTCTCTGTGTGTGTGTGTGTGTGTGTGTGTGTGTGTGTGTGTGTGTGTGTGTGTGTTATTCAATGGTAGTTGGTATTCTGTAAAGGACTAAAGGACTCAAAAACCTTCCCCTTCCCATGCCCTTCTTCCCCTTTACTTGATTAGACAATCACTTTAGATTATGTAGTTGAGCTTCTACCAATGAGGTGAGATTCAGTCATCACCTATTTCAGCAATGACAGACAAGAACTGTGGTGGTCCTGGTATGTTGCTAGCCCAGCTTGGGTTCTGGAACAACTTGTTTTGTTTTTTTGTTTTTGTTTTTTTGAAAAAAATCACCTTTATGAGATATTTTTGTTTTGTATGTCCCTTTGTATAATATCAAGATTATTTCTAACAAAAACACCTTAACATTATTGAACAGGATGTGTGGTAGCTGTTCAAGAAATATTTGATCCATAAATGAATGACTGGGTGTCTTGGGGCATTCATATGTTTTCTCACTACATTTGTCCTTCCAAAGAGTTTCTCTTAATACAATGAGCTAAAGCCCAGAAAGACTTGAAGGACCAAACATGTTTTCACCATGACCTTGTAGAAGGATACCACTTTTTATCCATCTGTGCTCCAAAATGGAAAGTCAGCACCCGGCATGAGACTTTCTGTTCCCATCCCCTTACCCAGCTCCATGGTGGGCAGCTCAGGAATGTCTCTCATGATGACCAGGAAGTAGAGTCGGAGGCCCCGATAGGCATGGAGGAGCAGAAGACAGAGGTCCCGATGCCACTTGTGTGCATGTTGTATGCAGTTCTCTGAGGGGACATAGAAGCTTCCCTGAAGAGACAAAAGAAACAGAGCTGAGGAATCTCTACCTCACCCTGGCTTCACAGAGCCCCTCTCCTCCACCCAACATTCACAGACTATTTTGGGCTTTGGGACAGCAGGTCTGGTTCTTAGATAATATGAGGACTTCAGAAAGAAAGCTGGCTGAGTCTGAGTCTCTTCTGTATCCATGCCAAGTAGGAAAAATCACAGGCATGCCATACCTCTGCTATATCATGTTCAAGTTAAGATATTAATAGTTATAATATTAAAAGCAATGGTAGACAATGATGACGAAGAAGCAGGTAAGGCTGACAATGCCCCCACCAAGAATGTTTGTGACCACTGACTGTTGCCCTTTTAGAAGTCACTTTCCCTGATTCCCAGAGGATACACTGTAGAAGAGGTTGGGGGACAGAAGTGGAATCCTTTACATGGGTGGCGGGAGGATTAGGAAGATTATTAGAACAGATAGGCAAGCAGCAGACGGTACTACAAAGGGAGAATAAAACTGTAATGAAATTGTAAAGAAGCATTAAGTCGAGTCCTCAGTGCTGATGTGCTGAACAAGAGCTCTGAGTCTGCGCAGGTAGAAGAAGGCTCTTCACAGTGGAATCTGTTTGAGGCTATAGAATTGGGAGAAAGACAATTTGTTTTGTGCAACAATGAGAAAATGCCTAAGTCCACAGTCATCTCAATGCGAGGGAAAAGTATGAACAAGACAGTTTTGTTTATCTTTAATAACACAATTTGTTTCTCTTTCCAACCCAAGAGAAAGATATTCCAGAGTGAATCAAAGGATTTTTTTTTCTAAGAGCAGAGAAAGGAATCACGGAATGGGATGTGGACAGTGGAAAACTGAAGATACTGAGTGGTAAGAATATTTGGTGGCATTACACACCCCCGCCAGCTCATTCATCTTCTCCCTCTTGGCCACAGTGGAAGCAAGCACTGGCTCTTCATGGTTCCCTGCTGCTGCCTTGCCCATTCTGGAGGAAGATTCAGCTGGGAGGGGGTGTCATCAACCCTCTTGGCTTCAGTGGTTGCGTCTGTGTGGGTGGTGAGTATGGCAGCCTCCTATCCCACTTCATCTCTGTTCTTGATGCTAACTAAGCGAGCTGAATTGGTCTAGCAAGGCTATGACAAATCAACACTCTTGAGTATGAGCCACCTCAGGGAAAGATATGAGACCTTGGGTAAGGAGCTCTTTCTAGAGCAGCCATTAGTAGTTGCCCCCTGCCACATCCCCAGCATGAAAGGGTTGGCTCAGGATGGAGGCAGAACCTGAACACTCTATCTTCATGACTATTACAAATACCTCTGCTACAGTATCCACTTTCCAATGCCTTTATTTCCTGAGTTCTATAACTTTGCCTTTTATTATGAGGCTGGCTGGTCTTTCTAATTTGAACTTAAGAGAAAAATTACACAAGGATAACAACAAGTCGTGAGAGTAGTTTATATGCATGTTGCAGTTCAGAGTAGAAATGATAGAGATGAAACTGGAATTTAAGGAGGTAACATAATTAAACAATTCCAAGAATAGTAAGGTTTTTTTTCTAATAACTGAAATTATAAAAGGATGGCAACAAGGACTTAAAATAATTTGATTGACATTTTATAAAGAGTGTTAAGAATGCCATCTGGACAATGAAATGCATTGTCTAAAACTATAATAGAAATAAAGAATCAAACAGAAGGATGTCTTAATTACTCAGTGCAAACCAGCTTAGACTACGGCAAAACACCGAGATAGAGAGGATAAAATTGACTGGCTCAGGATGAGCAGTCCCTCCCCAAGAGTCCATATTCTGCCATAAGTCATCTCTGTTTTCCTTAGGTGAACCTTTGTTCTCACCGTACTGGTTTAACTATGGTATATACTTATAAAAAGTTACCTCTCATTATGGAAAGAGCTGACAGAAAGCTAAGTAGATTATCATTAATATTAGCTCTACAGGAAAGAAAGCTTTCCAGCTATTGCTTGCCAAGAATAAATGCTGCATACCCTTAATTATGATCCTTATATGTTAAGTAATATCAGTATAATAAAAAGATTTGGCTAAAGGATAACAAAAGAAGTGATTTGGAATCAAGAAATTTACTTAGAAACTTCAGCCCAGTAGAATGTGTCCCTTTGCCCAGCTCTCCGGATCACCTATTTGTTTATGTTTGTTATCTCTCATATTATATTCAGATTGAACACAAAGTAGCCAGCATAGTTGTAGAAAGACCAGCAGAGCTTGTGTACAGCAGGGAGTATGTTAGACTTCCCGGGACCATGGAGCAGTAGGAAATCCTGTCTAATGAGCCCCAAAGACAGCTCCATTGTGTTGATCTCATTTGATCTCTAACAAATTCTTTGTGAAAGGTAGGTACTCTCATTCCTCTTTTCAAAATTGAATACAGACTTGGAAAAAAGGAAAAATAAAATTTAGTATCACCAAATATAACATGCAATTCTCCAGTGTCCAGTAAAATTATTATAGATCTTTCTAGAAAACATCCAAATACATATATGCATATGTACACAGGTATGTGCACTTATTGCATGTACATATATATTACAACATGTATAGACATGCCCACAAGGTGGAGAATGATCTGAATATTTCTAGTTTTTCTTTTATAGCAATGTGACTTAGAGTTCTTTTGGATCAGACCAAAGCCCAAGTCAAAAGAACACCTATTTCCATATTTCCATTCCATAGATCAAAAGACTGGGGCTCAAAGAATTAAACGCCCCAGATGAAGTCACTCTGCTTTCCAGTGGCAGTAATAGCTTTTTGAGCCTATATTAAAGCAAAGGATCTCTGTCTGGGTGCATACTCAGAGAGAGGATGTGGCAGTGGGGGGAGGGGAAGTGCCGAGAATTGCACCTGTTCAAGAACAGATGCTCAGCAGAGGTCTACCTGCTCTGACAGAGGCCTTAACACAGAAGTCCCCCGTTGTCTTCATTTGCTGTGACCAAGCAGCAATAAAAGCAGGAAGGGGTTATAAAAGCATCAGATACAGTAGTCATGGTGCTCCTGAGAGTCCTGAGAATGCATCTTTTTCTGTCCTTCCTCCACAAAATCCCATCCTCTTATCACCATGGCCTTCTTTTGAAAAGCAACCCAGAAACTAATGAAGAGGGTAAAGAATTCCGGAATTCTGCTAAGTTTGACTTCCATTTTGTATTTTTAATTCTTAATAATGTGATACTTCTTAAATGCAATATGCCATGATCACATTCATATGCCCACTCTGCTACTCTCTCTACTCCTCTCTTACCTACCCAATCCATTTAATATTCCTCCTACCCTTCCTCACATCATCCTCTCTTTTACTTTATTGTTGTTGTTGTTGGTGGTGGTAGTGGTGGTGGTAGGTTTTTGTTTTTGTTTTGTTTTGGTTATTATTGCAAACTCCACAGAGGCAGTCACAACTACTGAACTGACATCTTGAGTGCAAATGTAATATCTATGTAACAGAACATTTCAGAATGTGGAAATGGAAGGGACTTTGGGAGCTGAAGAATGAGGAAGAATGTGACAGTCTCTGTTTTGTAAGTTTGAATTTTAAAATAGGCCTCAATGTCATATGGATGTTTTAAGAAAGACAAAAAAATTGGTGAGTCTTCATAAGGCAGATTCATATACTGAAAACTGGCTGGAAAGTATTATTTAAAAAATAATCCCCAAATAAATCCCATTGTCCATAAACTTAACAAGGTATAACTTTTCAAACTGGACAACATAATGTACAAAAATTACACAACCAGCACTGCAGGCCTGCAGAGCCCATGTGTATGTAGAAAAGCCAGTATCCCTCCATCAGAGTTTCATGAAGTATTCAAAGTATAAGGGAAAACACTTAGAAGCCAACTTTTCTAAATCTGGAGTGAAATCTATAAATAGTGAAAGAGGAATCAAATAGGCATGCACATTTCCAGTCAATACGTGAACTCACATCAGAAAAGACAGCTGTTGCTTCCTTTCTATGGATGACTTAAATCCTCTATAAGTAGAAAATATCCACACAAGTGGATAGAAGTGAAATGGAGACCTTGGAAAAGACAACAGAGAAAACAACTTTGCTGTCTGAGTTTTTGGTTTGATTCTTTGCTACTGTCACCTTGGATAGAGTGTTCTCAATCTTAGCACTGCAGGAATATCATCTACAGAGAGGGGCCACACACAATACAGGCATCACAGCACTGCTCTTAGAGAGCAAATGAGGGCATTCAGGTAAAATGTTGAGTCAGTGTCTGTTGAAAAGGCACTTGCACACACTTGGGGACTCGGTCCCTGATGGACTCATGAACATGCCCACAGACAATGCAGCCTAACAATCAACCCACTAAAACCGAATAACTAAGACCAACTCAACAGGTCTCCATTATTAACTTGCAGATATGTGCAAATATCTCTCTGCTTATGGATTAGTAGCTCATTAACCATGTGGTAGAGTTTGCCCATTAATATCAGAAGAACAGATTTCCCAATGTTCGAAGTGGGTATAGCAACAATGTGTGGTATATAGTTAACTGACCAGATGTTCAAGTTTTACTTTGTATGACATTTATTACCTACCAGACTATAGAAAAGTCAAACATAATTTTGTGAGCTCTGGATCCTACCTGTGTATGCACACCTCTCAAATGTATACTGCTCCATCTAAGTATAGTGCTGAGCTCCAGATTTCTGAATTGCACACTTCCGATTGGGCTTCTTGCCAGATTCACAGAGGCATCTGAAACCAGCTGATTATGTCTCGCATATGTAACCTTCACTTCTTTCCCTCTGGTCTTCACTGCTGGATCTCACTTTGTCCAACACCCAAGAAAGGCAAGAAGTTCTAGGTTGCAAGCTTCTTTACGACTTCAAGAATCTGCTGCAAACTCTTAGATTTTACCTCTGGCATTGTCTGCTCTCTGAGCTAGTTTTAGTTGTCTTCATTGCTCTCTCAATTTGCTAAAAGAAGGTCTCCTTGCTCTGAGCTCCCCTTTGGTCTGCAGTCATAGACCACACATGCTGTTTCTTTTTTTTCCATCACCCACCATTTACAAGTCAAGTTTCAAATTCTTTGGTGTGGCATTCAAGGTAATGTGCACCACAAGCCTTATGTAGTCCCTCACATACCTCTTTGTTGACTAATCACCTTGACCTTTCTCTACATTGCCTAGACACCTCCAGAGTAGAAACACTGCACTGTTTGTCTCTGAACTGGAATCATCCAGCACATTGGTAGCCACTGAATATATAGAGTAGCCAAATGCAGGAGTGACCAGGTCATCCTGTATGGGACATGGTAGCTCAAGACACCATGGACCTGGTGAGCATACACCTGTCTCTTAAGTTCTAACCTAAACTTAAGTTAAGACCCTAACCTTGTCCTCCTTCAGAATTGTGGGATTTTAACAATTTTTGCATGTGAACCAGAATTTTACACTGGAATGATGATGCTGTGCAGGCTTAATATGAATTGCATGTACATTGTGATAAGTGATCCTTTAATAGTGTTTTATGTATCATTATTATTGTTCTCTTTTTAAAATATTGACTAGGCTTCTATTAAATATTAATACATTTTGAAATAAGCATTCCCATGAAAGTAAGCTCTTTTGTCAAGATATATCAGCGACTTTGTTGCTACCATTATGTGAAAATACCTACATGGAATGGTGTTAGTATTCTATATATTTATTTAAAACAGAACTGTGTGCTCAATCAGGCTTTGACCTAGAATGTGGTGATAGTTGACCTTGATCGTCAGATTGACAGGATTGAGGACACCCAGGAGATTAAGAAATCACACTTCTGAGTGTTCTGTAAGGCCATGCCCCAAGGGTCTTCTTTTTTTGTTTTTTGTTTTTGTTTTGTTTTTTAATTTTATAATTAATTTAATTTTACATATGAGCCACAGATTCCCCTGTCCTCCCTCCTCCCACCCCACCCCTACCCTCCCCCCAATCCATCCCCCATTCCCACCTCCTCCAAGGGAAGGACTCCCCTGGGGATTCAGCTCAGCCTGATAGATTCCATTGAGGCAGGTCCAGTCCCCTCCTCACTTCACCAAGGCTGAGCAAAGTGTCCCAGCATAGGCCCTGGGTTCCAAAAAGCCAGCTCATGCACCAAGGACAGGTCCCAGTCCCACTGCCTGGGGGGCTCCTAAATAGTTCAAGCTAATCCACTGTCTCACTTATCCAGAGGGCCTGATCCAGTTCCATGGGGGCTCCTCAGCTATTGGTTCATAGTTCATGTGTTTGCACTAGTTTGACTATTTGTCCCTGTGCTTTTTCCAATCTTTTTCAAATCAGGAGGTCCTAACCAGTGCTCCATTTATTGATGGATTCAAAAACTGATGGACAACTGAGAGGTGGTATAACCATGGGATCTAGGGCCTGGATGGAAGCAACATTACTAGAGTCATGTGTTGAAGGCTATGTCTCACCCTAGACCTTTGCTAACTCTGTTTCCTACTGTCACAAACTGAGCAACTGTGATCTTCCACACTCCTTCACTGTGAAGTTCTGTCTCATACAGCTCAGAAAATAAAGACTCAGATGACAACAGACACCTCTGAAACCATGAGTAAAAATAAGTCCTTCCTTATGGCCTTAATCTTGGGTTGTGTCACCAAAACTTAAGTTTTACCAGAACAAAAACCTGCTAGTAGTTGCTTTGTGACCATCTCTCACACAGCAGCTGTGTGACTGATAAGACTTTTAGGGCCTTATGCTCCTCCTTCTGGTAATTCACTGACTTTTATATTGTTATTACATTTGTACTAGTAGAAACCAACAACAACAATGTACAAAACATCATTAAAGAGTTACTTATTGTTGGTCCTTTATGAAATATCCTGTATTATTTAATAGCTTTATCCACAGTACTGACTCAGTTCTCATGGTGTTGGGAACAGAGGGCTATACTGGACATGTTGCTGATCTGGATATCCAGCATGGTCCAACATGGCTAATTCTGACATTATGGGGCTATGAGTCTGCATAAAATGATTGACACTGGAAGTCTGAGAAACTCCAAAGTAATCAGTGACGTAATCTGTTGCAAAACTATTTTTGGCAGAATGCTACTTTTGTGTGAATTTTGCATAAATATGTCCTTGAGGTCAGAGTTGAGTGCCTTTGGTCTTTAACCAGCCCACCTCTGTGTGTGTGTGTGTGTGTGTGTGTGTGTGTGTGTGTCTTTACCTTGTGTGTCTACCTCCATGAGGCATGAGGCATGTATGCCGATCTGCATGTATGTCTATGCTCACCTTTGTTCAGTCTGTGTGTGCTAGCCTATGCCTAGGCACCTGCATGTAGCTGCCTGACTTGTTGTCTATCATATGGCTTTTGCCTGGAGTGAATAAAATGTGACTCATCTCCTAGCTTTCCACTTTTTCCAATATTAGAGGGTGGACCTCACACATAACAAAGAAATAAAATATGTCTCCTTATTTACACCCCATCTGTAGGGTGGGAAGTAATTTTTGCCGGCTGTTGGGCCAGGCAAGCAGCAGGTCAAGAACTCGGGAGTGAGCTAGCACTGAAAGTCTACCTACTTAGAGCTTGACTCTGAAATTCCTCTTCCAGTAGTTTGTTCAGTTTGGACAATTGCCTGTGTTCACAGAAACAAAAAGTAATTGAGTTGACTTTCTCACCAGGTCAGGGTTCAGCTTTAAAGAGGAAACCTGTTCCATCAGTGGCAAAGAGAAGAAATCTCCCTATTGATAGCTTCATCTTCTTGTTAACTAGCTGTTGTTTGGGAAAAATCACTTTTCCTTTCCAGATTCCAATGTCGTCTCTGCCAGACACACATTGCTGAGGTCTCTCTGATGGTTGGTGCTAATTGGCAGCTTGACAGACTCCAGAATCCCCTGGGAGAAGGGCCTCTGGGCATGCCTGTGTGGGATTATATCTTGATCATAATAACAGATGGGGAAAGAGCCATCTGAAATACGGACAATAACATACATTCTGTGGGATCCTGGGTTGTATAAAATGAAGAAAGGGAGCTGTGTACTAGAGTGCATCATTGTTCTCTGCTTCTTGACTGGATGATTTAACAGCCACTTTAAGCTATTGTGACCTTGACTTCCTTACTATGATAGACTGTGCCTTGAACTGTGATCTAAAAGAAACCATTTCTCTCCCAACTTTTTTTCAGCAACAGAAAAGAAATTAAGATAATCTTACTTCCTCAATCATATGACTGAATATCATCAATAGGCATGAGTGACTACGAATGAAGAAAAAAAAAAAAAACCTCTGTATGTATTACTCCAAATAAAAAATATATTTCTTCTACTTACAGGAGACCTTAGGTTTCACAGATAGATCATCATATGAATGGGTTTATATGGCTGTGGCCATAGCAGTAATAAAGTTGATTCTGTGTCCTTCTCCTACTATACAGGGATTACACACGCTTGTACCTTGTGATTCTGTGTAGTTGGTTGAGGCAGACTTTAAAAGAGGGAGTTCTCAGTCAGCTATGGGAGCTGTCTTCAGCTCTCTACCGGTTCTTATGTGCTCACTACCTGCTGATCTGCTTGAGTCCAGTTACCATCAGAGGAAGAAGTTGGAGGAAGGAACGTGTTGTTGCTGGGAACACCAGTTCTCTGTTATTAATCTGTTTCCTACATGGAAATAGCATCAGCAAAATAATCCTAGCTTCTCTATACTATTTATTAAACAAATGATGAATTTGGGAAATGAAACTGGGCAATTCCCTGTCTTGCAAGTGAAGGCATTCTTCAAGGGAGTCCATAGTGTCCACTACCATTACACCTCTGTAGCAACATACAGATTTTAATATCCATGTGTTCTCTTAACCAAAGATATTAGTTAAATTCTCCAGTGCCGGGCGTTGGTGGCGCAGGCCTTTAATCCCAGCACTCGGGAGGCAGAGCCAGGTGGATCTCTGTGAGTTCGAGGCCAGCCTGGGCTACCAAGTGAGTTCCAGGAAAGGCGCAAAGCTACACAGAGAAACCCTGTCTCGAAAAACCAAAAAAAAAAAAAAAAAAAGATAGCTGTCATCATGCGATATATTTACAGACATATAATAGGTCTGGAGACCTTAAGTAAAAGGCCTCCAGTCTCATAATTACTAAGATACAAGGTTGGACTTCCAAACCATGCCTGGCTTAAGGCCAAGTGCTTTTCCACCAAGTAATAGTCTATGCTTACCAGAATCACAGTTCTGAAGTTGACTAGTAGCTTCTGAACTGAGAGACAAGGCAGTGTGGACAGAGTTACTCAAAATTGCAACAGCAAGAAGAAACAGATATCAGATAAGCAGGATTAGCTATATACCTAATTAAGAGCCCAACAAAGTCCACTCCAAGACCCTGAAGCTCTTTCCAAGATCATACTCCCAGATATCACTGCAGAACTATGAGTCTTTATAGTCTTCTCTAGTGCCCATGACTAGAGACATTGTGGCCATTGTGTGTCTTTATACTGGACAATTGCTGAGGGTCAGTCCAGTGACTTAATGAGTCAACGTTGTACACTTTTGGGATTTTATATCATCATCATCAACAATTATCATCTACAGTTACTGTCTAATGGTGAGGTCTGAGGCCTATTGTGTGAATGTGTTCTTTATTTCTCTCCATGATACTCTTAATGGTCTTTGTACATGTGACCCAATTTGTAGGAGATTTGGAAAGTAGATCAGAGCTGAACAGCAATAAGAACATAATGTATGTTCTGATACCAGAGGCACACACTCTCAGGTAGGTTCTCATGGGTCTTCTAACTTAAGACACATAGAATATGGGGAGTTTATTTGACTGTGGTATAGAAAAGCAGATGTTGCTCATCTGTCTCCAAACTGGTCCCCAGTATGGACGTAGCTGTTATATGAATGTGGCATGCCTAATACCAGAGACCACATTTCCACCCAGTACCAACCCATCTTCACTGAGGAAGACCTCTGCAATAACACTGGCCACCTCTGGATTTTTGTAGAAAAAAAAAGCACCTTGAGAGATCATTAAGCCACAGAAGAGACCACAGATGCTCTGCCCCCATTCTAAATAACTTCTACCAAAAACCAGCTCAAAGCTTGTCTGGATAATAGTCACATAATGATAGCAATCATAGAAACCAAAATAATAAATATTATTAGCACAAAAGAAATCATACTTTGCTTAGGGCTTTTGAATAAATTCTACAAGATTTGTATCATTATTAACCTCTTGCTGGATGTTGAAACAGCATGCTAGATCTCACAGACAATGCAGGAGTAAAGAATTCCCCAAAAAGCTTTTGTTTAATCAAAATTAATAGACTGAAAATAATCTGAACAAATTTTAAGTAATGCTGAGTCATATTGATGGCCATATTTCATCCAAATATTACCACATAGTTTAAGTTTCTGTGTATGCACGTGGTATAAGATCATATGACCATTGTTTTGCTGTCTGTATACTGCATTGCAGCCTTTCTTCATTGAGGTTACTGATTTGGGTGTTAGTTGGCATTGCTTGACTCTTTGTTGGTCCTCTGAGGACAGTGAGTACCTTCCTACATGGCAAGTCACTGTATATCTATAGGCAATGTAGCTATGCCATCCAGTCTCCACAACAAAAGAGCACTGCTGATATGATGAGGAGCAGGCAAACAAGGATCACATGACAGGTCCCCTGGAGAGTCTAACAAAGAATATGCACCAAAGAACAGCTATTTGTCTTGGGGAGAGCCACAGGTAGCCCAGGCAGCCCAACTCACAGCTATGGTCAGAGGGATGGCCTCAGGAAAAGTCAACACAAAGAGAGGATAACACAAGGATCCAACAGGTAGAGTGATGATGCTGGCCATTGGACTGCAAACACACTTCACAAATAATTTCCCCTTTCCTGCTCTGGACTGGGGCACAGCAGGAGGAAGTAAGGGGGAATTGGAACCCATTTCCCCAGAGTCTTGCAGATGTTGCTGCTTTCTACCTAGATCTCTTCATTATTGTAGATAGAGCCCTCATCAGATACATAGACCCTAATACATAGGACCACAAATGATACATATAGACCACTTTATAAATGGGAGTATCAATAGCGGCCTTGAGAACAGTAAATGCTTTAATTAAGGAGACTGATGTCAGTTCAGCATTGCAATGTAGGCAATAATTAACAATCTACAGTTGACAGAGCTGAATCTACCTATGGAAACATTTCCAGCTTCCTCTCTTTGATTCTCTGTATTTTTCTTTCATTTGTTCGTTAAAAGCAATTCCCTAAATGCCACGACAGCCAGTGATTTTATTGCTGTTGGAAATGGGATTCTTAATATTTAATCTAATTGAGAATGACTTCAACTCAAACAAGTAATTTAGTTGTCAGATCATCCTAAGACCACAAACATCATTTTGATGAATGTCTTTTTATTTACATTCTTGCTAGAAGGAAGGTTCTGATTTAAAGGGAAATATTATAACTCTCTGATTCAATCTGAATATATACTGGATATATATATATATATATATATATATATATATTCACCATAAAGGATGTGTTAGAAATGCAAGGCCTGTGTGTTCAGTGTAATGAGCCAGGCCTCCACCTGAATTAACATGAAAACTTTGGAAATTACTAAAGCTAAGATCAAGGGCAATGGCAAGGAAGGTGATTCGTCCCTGACAAATTCTTCTTATGGAAATGCTGACTCTAGAGAATCACATACCATCCACATGCCAGACCACTGATACATTACACAGTCTGTCAGATACCTCATATGTACATACTAAATCTAACAAGATATACCCCAAATGAACTGAATAATAATAATGGTGGCTGTCATTATAATACATTGCATTCTTTTAATTACTATCTTTATAATAATCTTAGTTGCACATAGTCTCATATTTATTCACACTAAGATAGTACTTTTAAGTTACAGGAGGCAGGCAGAAGGTGGAAGAGGAGAGGGTGACAGCTGTCCTACCTGTCACTTTCAATACATCCAATTCCTCTTCCCCTTGCTCCTCTTCTGACCCTTCCTCCTCTCCTGCCCTTACACCCTCTTCTCTCTCCCCCCTCTTCCTTGTCCTCTTTCTATTCTTTCTCCTCATCTTCTCCCTTTTTTTATTCTTCCTCCTCTTTAGCCTCTTACTCTTCCTCCTACTCCATCTCCTCCTTCACAATGACCTACAGCATCAACCTAATTTGATGTCTTTTATTGCTTCAGGTCTTGACTTTTGCATCGGACAGCTCTTAGAATTGGATTTTAGCCCACTAAGGATCAGAAATGAAGGGATTTCATCCCCCTTACAAATTTCCATGTGTGTATTTAAGTGGGAAAAGATCAGTTTAAGGAAGAGAAAAGGACTCTAGGCAAATACAATGAAAGCCGATTAATCATGAAAGGTCAACGAATGAGCTATCTTAGGAATAGGGAAAAGGCAGCAACCTTGAGTGGGCTGTAACTCCTTGTAGATAGGAAGGAGTGATGGACCCTCTGAACCTTCTGCTGCCCTTGAGATCACAGATTTAGGTCTGATCTCACCCTGCTTTGAAGTGACTTTCTTGTAGACTTCAGTGGCTTTGTTTAGAGGTTCTTCTACCACAGGAACAAAAACCTAAATCTTGACTTAGTATTCCCCAAACGAGCATGTTCTGTCCTGGAATCAGTTGTCTTTTCCTAACTGAGCACCAATACTCTGATGTTTTGCCTTAGCTCATCAGGTTCTAGGTGGCTAGGTATCATCCCAGTGTTTTTCCATAGAGACTTCAGTACTTGAGAGCTTATCTCATCTCAGAACGGCTCTGATGCTTCCCTACCTCAAATGCTGCACTTACTAATCCTTCTTTAATTCATGAGTCATTCTACCTAAAACAGCCATACTTCAGAATTAGACTATATGTATCATCTGTGCATGCAAGAACAATTTACCCAATATTGTTCTGTCAAAGTACTAAGTGGAAATAGGGATGGAAAAATTATTTGCCTATGATTTATGCATTCTGGCCATTTTAGTCTAGTTTATGAAGCAGCATATAGGTAGATTTCAATATAATTTGGTAAATTCTGTAATAATCTGTTGCACAAATGTTACTTTAGCTCAGATAGAGACACTCATACCATGCTAGGGAAGGCAAGAAAAGTGCTGTGTGAAACAGTACTGACAAGCATAACAAAATTCCAATCACGTAGTTAAGTGTGAATACATATAATGTAAAGCGAAGCCTCTGCCAAAGTGAAGATCCAAATCAATGTAGTAGGATGAAGCATGTTTGGGATACATTGAAGATGCATTGAGGTTAGGCTTAGAGCCGTAAGACAGGACATAGGTTTTTCATGGTTTGGTCTGATGAAAAACACAAGATTCATCACCTCAAATTAGCTAAGGTGGGGATGGAGTGGGGTGCAAGTACAGAAGCAGAAGGAAAGAGATGAGCTGGGAAACTGCTGTGTTAGCCAATCGGAAGCTATTATGATGATGCTCAGGCAGCGGAGGAAGGCAAGGAAGAGATATGAAAACCATAGGAATCAGTTCATCTGAGGTGACAGAAAATGGGTTGGGGATGGTTCTGAGGTTTATGGTGAAGCAGTTAACAAACCACTTAGGGAAAAATTCAGGACGCAAGAAAATGTCCCCACAGATCTCTATTCTAGCAGCTCCATTCCAAATCCTCATATAATAGATCTTGAGACAGCTATTCCTCAATGACTTTTTTTTCCTATCTGTAAAACAGAAATACTAATAGCTCCCTGGCAGAGTGCTAGAGCAGGATAAATCAGAATATGTCTAAAGATGCTTAACATGGTTAGAGGTTGGAGGACAGTAAAGATTCAATACTACATTTTAGCAAATACTATTCTTCAGTGTAAATAAGTCTAACCTAAATGTTATCCATGCAGCCATATCTTTTTATAACTATAAATCTACTACCATAGCCACTTGAGACAATATTTTATGAATTCACTGTTCAGACCACAGAGCAAACATAGAACTAGACTTGTCTTAAGTCCAGGGTCCATTCTCTAGTGCATAGAAAATCCTCAGCAAGTAATCCCACTGTCATGTTGCCAGGCTCCCAATGTGTGAAGGAAGTGCTATGGCCATTAAATGAAGCAAGAGGATGCAAACACTTTGGGACAAGAAGAACACTTCAGAAACCAAGTCATGTGTTGTCCTTGCTGGAAGCATCAAAGTTAATTTGCAGCAAGTTCAACTGATGCCCTTTGGTAAGCTACCTGGACTCCCGACTCTCTCACCTAGCCTCCTTTCTAAAAATGACTCAAGTACTAAAAGCCATGCTGAGTGAAGTTTAGAGTAATTTCCCAGAGCCCAAAGAACACTTTCTCTCAGACAGGAGCAAACATTGATTTGTGTGCAAGTTCTCTTGGGAAAGAGAATGAGATCAGTATGGAACATAATTCTCAGAACTACCCTGATAGGCAATACAGGGAGGCAGTGGTAATTGTGAACGGTGAGGAATGAGGCCACTCTCTACTGATAAATGTTGGAGTCGACTGTGAAACTGAATGGCACAGCTGACATACTCCAATATGTGTGCCTCTAGATAAGGAGACTGTCTGCGTTGGGAACGTTCTAAATGCCTGGATCCAAGAGGGTCACACTTCTTGCCTACTCTAGAAGTAGGAGGTTCTATGTGGACAGGTGGTTGTGGGGTTCTTGATGTCAATTAAACTAGATGGTTCACATGGGGTTGTTTATAAGCAAAGCGTAATTGTGGATAGATGCTCAAATATCATAGCGAAACATTATTTTGTATGCTAACTGTGGTGGTTTGAATAAGAATGGCCCCCATATGCTCATACATTTGAATATCTACTCATCACAGAGTGGTGCTATTTGAGAAGGATTAGAAGGCATGGCCTTGTTGGAGGACGTGTGTCATTGTGGTGGGATTTGTGGTTTTCAAAAGCACATGCTAGGCCTAGATATTCTCTCTCTCTCTCTCTCTCTCTCTCTCTCTCTCTCTCTCTCTCT
>CABHPH010045224.1:0-28006 GCA_902168325.1 Peromyscus nudipes | reverse complement strand
AAATAAATAAATAAATAAATAAATAAATAAATAAATAAATAAATAAATTAGGACCTGAATTCGGAGCCAACAACTAGGTCAGGCAGCTCACAGAAGCCTGTAACTCCCAATCCAGGAGATCTGAAAACCTCATCTGTTCTCCAAGGAAAGTTGTACACATGTGTATAAACACTGTCCCCACAGAAGCACATGCATGTGCACACATCCCCACACAGAAACACATGAATGTACTCATACCCCATCAGAAACACATGAATATGCATGAATAAAAATAATAAATGTAAATCTTGCAAAAAGGAAAGACTGAAGAAGGTACTTCTAGTGCAGATCTGAAGAAGAAAGTACTTACAAATGAAATTGTTCAGGCCAAGAAAATTAAATAAGTAAATTTCCAAAAAATGCAAAAACACATAAATAGTTTTTAAAGGTAAGAAAAAAAAGACACAGACATTGACTGCAGAATCTAACAGGGTAAATTCCTAGGCTTTATGTTCTCATATGTTCTCAGTTCATCCTTGACGAACTTTGCTGCTGTTTAACGTGAATTTATTGCACATCCCAGTGGAGTATCTGCTCTTAGTCTGTATCATCATAGTCCCCAAAAGACTTTTGCCAATCCTCCTTTGTAGCTCAATGATGACTATTATGACTCACCATTAAATCAAACATAAAGGAAGATATACGCTGACATTTTATATGTTGAGATAAAATGAATTTAGGTCATTTTAAGGGCCTTAGTACTAAATAAAGTTGAACGCTGCCCAGAAGATACTTGATACAAAAAAATGTAAACTGTGTAAAGGTATATATATATATATATATATATATATATATATCTTCTCCTCTCCCTATAAGCAAATGCAAACTTGTTCGAAATCATACACTTTCTATGCTATGAAATTTCCATGCTATGAAACATATCCACTCCAAACACTTTTGAACGAGTGGAAAATCCCACTAGGTCATAAATTTTGATCGTTCATGCTACCATGACAACCAACTGCTATGAGATGTTCCTCCCTGTGCCTGACCAAACAGGTTTCAACTGGCCATCTTCCAGACACTCCCTGATGAGACAGGACTGGTCGCACTCAAGTCAGAACTTGGAACTCTTACCCACGAGAAGTTGCTCACGAGAAACCATTATTTGACATTGGCCACAGGTAGGTGAGAATGGCCAGGAATAATCTATAGAAAAGGCTGTCATGAACGTGTACATATAGATGAAACCAGGACTCTTCCATGGACTCATTAGAAAGAAGTCTTGTTTGTTGGGCACTAGAGAACCTGAGTGTTCATGGTAATCCCAAAGAGAAAAGGAACCTCAACATCAGAGCTCCTGGAAGCAAAGAGAAATGGAAGTCACTCCAAAGACAAGGATTCAAAACTTGCTTTTTAAAAAACAGATGAACTGCTTATTTTTATAAACAAACTGCATCCACTTGACTCTGAGCTTTTTCCTTCATCTTGTTGAGTTCTGTTCGTTAAATCTCTGGAGTATGTACCATCTTTTCTAGAATATGGATCCATCTTCTCTGTGTTGTGATTGTTCTATCTGTCCATAGGTTTGGGCTTGTTACCACCTTCACCAGAGAGCATTTTTGACCTTGCTCCCATTTTCAGAGTCTAGGTTGATGTTCTTCCATGGTCCCTGGACTGTGTGATATTTTATTTGTGCTGAAATATGATATTTTATTTGTATGTTAATAAATAAAGTTTCCTGGAGATCAGAGGTCCAATAGCCATAAACAGAAGTCAGGAGGTGGTAGGCCACACCCTTAATCCCGATCACATGGCAGGCAGAGTCTCTGTGTGGTCAAGGACACAGCCAAGCATGGTGACACGAGCCTTTAATCCCAGTACCAATCATACAGACCAGGAAGTCTGTATAGACAGGCAGTGACGAGGAAGTCAGGTGGCTGGGCTTAGAATCAATGAGAAGGCAGAATAAAAAAGCAATAAAAACACAGGTTACACAGGAAGACGCTCTCTCTGTGGAAGCTACTGTTGGTGGTAAGCTAAGGCTAGTCGTGGCTATTGCTCTGATCTCTTTGGCTATTACCTCTGTATTTGGCTCTGTGTTTCTTATTTAATAAGACTGTTTAGAAATTCATACACATTGGACAGCCTCCATCAAAGCACCCTAGCCATGCTTATTTAAGGAATTTTCTATATCCCTTGTTGTACTGTGACTTAGAATAGCAGAGACTGGGTCCAATTTGTTCAGTCTTGATTCTCCATTCCTAAGAACAGCTCTCCACATAAGGAGTAGCCTTAAACATTAAAGAGCAAATAAGTTGATGGAAAATACTTGCGTCAGTCAAGAAATATCCATCTATTGTTTTGTAAATGAAAATTCATACTTCCATGTTTCCATTAAGTACTAGGTTCCAGGGTTCACTGATTGAGCACATTAAAAATACTATTTTATTTGCCTTTGCTGTAACAACAGAGGAGATTTGGAGAGTTAGGAAAAGTTCCCACCAAGACAGAACTAATAACACTAAAAACTGGCATTTGGACTTAGGTGCATGGTCTTCCCTTGTCTAGAATTTTATAACACTTGTTCAGCAGTTTTCTGTTAGGTTTTGGACCCACTGACACAACTGAGCTATTAATGAGAACTTACTGCTCTTGAGTTAAGATTGCATCCTATGATGGTAGTCCAGCAGTTATTATTGCCTTTCTTTTGTCGGCACATTAGACTTATCATTACATAATTACAAATATTTTTTGTAAACCATGTCACAGCATTATCAGTAAGGTAAGGGGACAGTGGAGGAATTAATACATATAAACTCTTGTTCATTGCAATTTAATTTGTGTTTGAATTGTACGGATCAGTTGAGGACCAGATTCTGAGCAGCACTTATGCAGTGTTTGTGAGAGTGCTTGTTAAAGCAGTGGAGTTGCAACCAATCCTGAGTCATGCTGTGAATGAAACAGCCACAGTCCGGTGGATGTAATTGCTCATCTTGTGGCAGGATCCGGTAAGTCACCTGATGGAGCACCCCAGCTAGAGGTTGTGGACTGAGGGCAGCAAAGTTCAATGGCTCATCTGCCAGCTGTTGCCAGGCAGAGTCAGCGATAGCAGGAGCCTTCGACTCTGATTACTCACTCAGTTTGGTGGGGAGTATTGGAAACAGAACTTTTTTGTTGTCTTCACAAAGAAATCCATTCTGAGGATCGTCATGGAGATACTAAAGAAGAGTTTGGGTGTCTGGGTTTTCGAAGAAAGAGAATCTTCTGGGATTGATGAAGCAGGATGGGGAATGATTAATAAGCAAAGGACCAGGGGAACCTTAGAGGAAAGTCTCCTTGTTCTAATCTCGGGGAGTTTGATACTTAGAATGTGCAAAAGTCTGCTGTCCAATAGCCTCTAATCTGGCTATTGAAATCCTGAAATATGGCTTGTCTTCAGTAAAATGTACTTCAAATGTGAAATAAATGTTGGGGCCCAAAGGGTCATACAAAAAGAGAAGATAAAGGGTTTCATGATAACTGAGATGTTTATTATACATGTTGAAATAATACTTTTAGATATAAAGGATCAAATGAAATATATTACCAAAATCAATTTCATGTTTTTTTTAACTTTTAAAATGTGACTTCTAGAAATTTTAAATCTATATATACAGCTTTCCTGTGTGGTTCATTTTTTTTTTAGTCTGTCTTGATTAATATGCATATATTATATGTATCAATGGGCCTCAGTGTGATAATTCAACATATACATACAGCATTCCCAGGTTTAATCTGGACCCTTTAACCATTTAGTCTTTCTCTCCAATAGCCATCATCATATAGTCTCATGAATTTTTCTAAAATTTGTATCGTACCTTCTGTGTCTACTATAAAGCAGTGTTTTAGGGCATAGTGACATACATTTTCTTTTAATAATATTTCAAGTGCATCTTTAATTTTTTTATATCTAAGTAAATTATAGAGTCTAAATTTGTGACTAGATTACAAATAAATTAAAAATCTTTTAAAATCCTTAATTTTTAGTTTACACTTTGTAGCTAGAGTTTTCCTGCCTGGCCCACAGTCAGGACAAATCTCTGCCACCCGCCAGTCCCACAGCCGCTCAGACCCAACCAAGTAAACACAGAGACTTATATTGTTTAAACTGTTTGGCTAATGGCTCAGGCTTCTAGCTATCTAGTTCTTGCATCTTAAATTAATCCATTTCTATAAATCTATACCTTGCCACATTGCTTGTGGCTTACCGGCATCTTCACATGCTGTTTGTCATGGCAGCGGCTGGCAGTGTCTCCGGCTCAGCCTTCCACTTCCCAGAATTCTCTCCTCCTTATCCCCCCTATATTTCTTCCTGCCTGACCACTGGCCAATCAGTGTTTTATTTATTGACCAATAAGCAACATGTTTGACCTACAGACCATCCCACAGCAATACTTAGCACATAATAATGGTACACAATACAGCATACCTTGTATTCATTTTGTCTTAGCATACAATTGTGTCATACTATCCAGGATAATTATTATTCCTGTCACCTCAAGTACCTATTCCTTTCTGTTGTAAATATTAAAATTAATATTTAACATTACATAAAATATTTACTACAGTTTCTATTATTCAATTTAACTTGTAAAAATTCATCACAGCATTTGTGAACCAGAGTAACATTCATTCCCACTGTTTTCTCTTTTTTTTTTCCCCCGGAGCTGAGGACCGAACCCAGGGCCTTGCGCTTATTAGGCAAGCGCTCTACCACTGAGCTACATCCCCAACCCTCCCACAGTTTTCTCACGAGAAACTCATATCCACAGATACATATTTCCAACAAAACCAGTCAGAACCAGTCCTGTAAGTGCATTGAGGTATTTTGAGCTTAAAATATGCACAAAGATCGCATGTTGCTAATATGTTTAAATTCCAATACTATGATCTTAACGTTCTTGGGATTGCTTTGTTCTGTTTTGATTTAAGTTCTTCGATTTCTGGGCTCTTTCGGGAACTGAATGTTCCCTAGATATTTTAAGAGATTCGGTGATGGGCTTGTTTAAGAATAAATAAAATGGGAAACAGACAAGAGCAAGATGTCATCGCCACTGCCAGTGCTAACAGGACAAGAGAACCCAGTGCTTGACTGTAGTAGACTATTCAGTGGAGACGTGGCACATTTGTTTCTGCTGCGGAGTATAGGTTTAAATTATAAGGTGAAAACAATCTGCATATTAAGAACAGGTGTCCTCTGAGTCACCTGTGCCTGCAACACCAGACGGGAAGGTAGCAGAGATGGACCCTGACTTTCTATCTTATTGACTCTGCTCTGCTGGAGGACCACTATCATGTGCAAGGAATTAAAGAAGATAGAGAGTAAATGGGAGAATGGGATATAGTAGAGAATAATTAACATACTCGTGGTACACTCTTTACCCAGGATTATTACATGTAAGGTCTAAACAGGCAAAGTAAGAAACAGAAAAAAAACTAAGTGACATGGTGTAATCTAACAGAGGTGTGGTCTGTTCCACAACAGATGCCTCATAAGCATGACAACTTCAATGTGGAATAGGTACGAGCCGGAAATGGAAATTCATGATAGTAAAAGGTTACATGAAGTAAAAGAGGAAACAATATATAGAGAGATACCAGAAATCAAGTTATTCTTTTAATTTGGAAAGAAAAACTATAATGTATTGCAAAGAACAAGAATTAAATTAGAAAACAATGAGATATCATTTGGAGAAATGGTTCAGTGAATAATGTGCTTTCTACAGCAGTGCAAGGCATGTGATTCTGGATGCCCAGTATCCACATAACAGCCAGGTCTATGATCACAGCACTGAGAAAGTAGAAACGGAGGTTAATTATGCAGTCAGTCTAACTGTAATGGCAAGTTCCAGCATCAGTGAGAGACCTTGTTTCTAAGGAATAGGGAAAGAAACAAAAGAGGAAGATAGCCATGCCAGTCATTAACCAGCTGCTCACACACAAATGAGTGCATCAGACATATGTGCATACACCTATATATATCACACACAAGACTATAAGTCTTTAATCACACACACACACACACACACACACACACTCACATGTGCACAGTTTTAATTGAAGTGCTTAAGGTTGATTTTTGATCATAATAATTTGTATTTGGTTAAAATTATTAATTTGAAATCTCAATTGTTACTATATCATGGATATATTTTTCAGTATTTCCTCACACATTGTACTCTATATAACCCAGTCATGAGAGACAAGTGAAATAGACTTAGAAAACAAAAAATACGTGCACAAGATTGAGTTTAACATGAGCCTCTGAACATTTTTCATGACCTGACCTCAATAATTTTCCTTTCCATTCTTATCTCCTAGATAGGATTTACTCAAGCACTAAGGCGAAACTCCAACTCTGGAACACCTTCTTTAACTCTTTCATGCCTAGATATGTCCTTCAACATACGCTTGTGAGACCAGAACCTAGAATAACTCATGCCATCGGTAGTTGTACTAAAAGGACAATAAGAGAAGTGGGCGAATGACACTGTTTGTGCCTGTGTTTGATTAAGATGGTATTATAAGTTGTGTAAAATTATTGATACATATCAGCGGTACTGTAATTCTGTGGCATTGTAGCAGTAAGATAATACTAATTCCATACTGATACGGCAGAGAGATGAGGGAGCCAATAACCCATTTTAGAAGAATTCTTAGCATGATGGGATGTAATAATTCATACTTTGTGAGAAGGTCAATATGTTCATGCTGGCTTTTTGTTTTGTTTTGTTTTTCGAG
The DNA here is from genome assembly GCA_902168325.1 of Peromyscus nudipes. Taxonomy (NCBI): domain Eukaryota; kingdom Metazoa; phylum Chordata; class Mammalia; order Rodentia; family Cricetidae; genus Peromyscus; species Peromyscus nudipes. The sequence goes on along the minus strand of CABHPH010045224.1, from coordinate 21,244 downwards.
ACAGGGTTTCTCTGTGTAGCTTTGCGCCTTTCCTGGAACTCACTTGGTAGCCCAGGCTGGCCTTGAACTCACAGAGATCTGCCTGACTCTGCCTCCCGAGTGCTGGGATTAAAGGCATGCGCCACCACCGCCCGGCTCATGCTGTTTTTTTTTTCCGATTAATTGATCGATATAGCTTGATCGATCAGTCATCGAGTCATGACGTCATCGTTCAGATGGCGCTCGCGGGAATCGAACTCGCTACCTCTGCCACCGCAGGCTGGTCGCCTAACCTCTGAGCCACCTCTCGGGTCGCTACTGTTTTTTTTTTAATACACAGACAAATATATCCTTGAAACATTGTATTGTTTCTGTAAACATCAGGTAGTTAGTATATTTTGTATACAGTCACTAATTTAAAGTAAAAGCACAAACTTCTGATAAGAACTTTGAAATGTGACAATGATATATAACTGGACAAATATACTCAATGAATAAATTACAAATCTCAAGAATTCTGATTTTTTTAAACAAACATAAGGATTTCAATATAGCCAACCAAGAGCTAAAACTCTCAGCATATGAGTTCCAAATTAGTGCGTCTTTAGTTGTTCTGTGCTAGAATGATTTGATTTGATTTGACTCTTTATGTTAGTACTATTATTGCTATTAAATTACTATACAGTCGGGCGGTGGTGGCGCACGCCTTTAATCCCAGCATGTGGGAGACAGAGGCTGGCAGATCTCTGTGAGTTCGAGGTTAGCCTGGGCTACAGAGTGAGTTCCAGGATATGTGCCAAAGCTACACAGAGAAATCCTGTCTCGAAAAACAACAACAACAAAAAAAATCACTATACAAAGTAATGGGTATTCATATGGGATTTTCATACACATTTTGTTTCTGTTGACCATCTTCCCCAACTCCAGCCAATGTCCATCCTCTATCACTAACTCCCCCATCTGCTTTCATATCGTAAATAATCTGCTAGCCTCTTTTCTTCTTCCTTTTTAATGTGGCTTCAGCTATGCAGGCTTACTGTCCTCTCCTCTGTTCCAATGATCAATATGTCTACTTTTGTGCCAATATTATTCTGTCTTAGTCACTATGGTTCTGTAGGATAAATATTTTTATTATTTTTTTGAGTTTATAGTATAATTACATCATTTTCCTTTTCTCCTTTCTCCCTCCAAATCCTCCCATGAACTGACACCGGCTTTCTTTCAAATTCATTGACTTTTTCACTTTGTTTATATATGTGTTCATATATATTGGTCCATATATTATGATACATAAATGAAATATATAAATATATAGTATATAGAGATATAATTTATGTATATATAATATAGAAATGTACTTGTACAGTATATAAGGTACAACCTGTTCAGATCATATAATGTATATGCTTTTAAGACTGATCATTTGGTTGGCTAACTAGTTGACATGCTCTTCCTTGGGGTAGACAATTTCTCTTTCCCTCAGCATTCCTTATTTGCCTTTAGTTCTTTGTGTAGAGTTGTGTCCTCCTGGGCTTTCCTCCTTCCACACTGTTAGTAAGTCTATTGGTGTTGACCCTGTCCAGATCATGCTGAAGTAGCCTTATTGGTGAGTCTTCAGGGTTATAGCTCCTGACATTGATAGGAGACACAATCACACATCAAACTCCCTGTCCCTCTGGCTCCTAGAATCATTGTGGATTGTAGGAGCCCCTTCTTCCACAATGATCCCAGAGCTTTAGACAATTGTAGATTATATTGTGTTTTCTGCTTAGAATTGTCCTGGCTCAGTCAAGAACACCACAAGAAAACCCACAGAATCAACTAACCTGGGCTCATAGGGGCTCACAGAGACTGAACTGACAACCAGGGAGCCTGCATGAGACTGACCTAGGCCCTCTGCATATATATTACAGTTGTGTAGCTTGGTCTTCTTGTGAGACTCCTAACAGTGGGAGAAAGGACTATCTCTGATTTTTTTGTCAGCATTTGGGACCCTATTCCTCTTATCGGTTGCCTTGTCCAGCCTAATGGGAATGGAGGTGCCTAAACTTACTGCAACTTGATATGCCATATTTGGTTGATATCCATGGGAGGCCTGCCCTTTTCTTAATAAGAATGAAGGAGGGTTATATGGAGGGGGCCAAGGGGGGTGGAGGGAGTGGCTGGGAGGAGAGGAGGGAGGGGAAACTGCAATAGGGATGTAAAAATAAATAAAATAATAATAACAAAAGATAGTTCTGGCTCCTCATGCTCTTCTGTTTTTCCATATGAACTTCAGGATTGTCTTTCCGTTTCTACAAAGAATGCCACTTGAATTCTGAGGAGGACTGTAATGAATCTCTAGATTGCTTTTGGTACAATAGCTGTTTTCACAATATTACTTCTGCCTATCCATGAGCTGGGGAGGTCTTTATATGTTCTAGTGTTATCTTTGAATTTTTCCTTAGGTATCTTAAATATTCCATTGTGTAGGTCTTTTATCTTCTTGCTGAAGTGTATTCCTGAAGCTGTTGCAAATAGAACACTTTTCTTAATTTCTTTTTTGGATGGTTTGTGTTTGTAATACAAGACAGCAATTGACTTTTGAATGTTGAAATTGGGCACGGTCACTTTGCTTGAGAGTACTCATCAAATCTAAGGGTTTTCTGATTAGGTCCAAGGAGTCCTTTAGATACAAGATCATCTCATTTCCAAAATAGATATACTTCCTTTCTGCTATTGGTAGCACCTATTTTATAGGCTTTAAAATAAATCATTAAATTATTTCTATGGCCACATTAATTGATGTCTATGAGTATATTGTGTTCTACTTCTCCATTCATTTGTCCCCAGATGCCGTAAACATACAACATCCAAAGAAAAAAATATTTCTTGTAAAGTAACATCTCAAAATTTTTATTCAACAAACCTAAAGTGGTCGTAAGCATAGTATTTCCATGAAACCTACCTACCTCCTCATCTAGGGGAATCCCATAGTTAGAGAAGTCTGAAGAAATCTACATTATAAAACAGTCAGCAATGTGTCAGTTATGGTGACTTAGAGCCATCCTCTGAACCATATAATTTCACTACATTCCTAATAAAATTAACCCATATTAAATAAAATTTGCTGATAAATCTTTTCACAGACTGGTGGGTACTTTCAAAATTACATTGTGTCTATGTGGTTATAGCTAGACAAAATTCTTGACTCAACATTCATAAGATTATAAAGAACCAACCATTACTGGAAAATAATTACTATATATTATGAAACTATAGCTAAATATTTAAAACTTTTAGATAATATAAATAACTGCTATGTATATAAGATACTATTTACAGTTAATTGCATTATTTCTTACAAAAATATATATACATTGTTCATTGTTTTTTTCACAAATGAGGAAAACAAGGCCCTAAAATTTAAGTAAGATATCTAAAATCCAATATTAGGACACTAGTTAAAACAGGCAATTTCTGAATATCATACTGTATTGCTACTCTAGAGAAAAATACCGTAACAAACTAATTAATATTTAAACCCAAATTAAAAATGAATTTTCTGTGTGTTCTTTTCTCTTGGCCATTTGTTTTCATTACCTTACCATTGTGAGTTTGTGACTCGAGTTACTTTTACAAACATATAGTCCATGTCTAGAAATCTGGCAGCTTGTATATCCTCTATTTTAAATTCAGCTGTCAGTGCAAAACTGCAGTTGATATCACTGATTGTGAGTGGCTGTTAGGAGGTAACACTGTGGAGAAAAATGCATGCTTGAATTGGTTCTTAAGAAAAGTCTTACAATGCATTGCTAGATAAAAATAAGAAAATCCCCAGGGTTGATAACCAAATCAATGAATTTACAATCACCTATCAAGGATGTTTAGACATAGAAAGAAGGAACCACACTGTTTAAATATAGTTACTGTCGATTGTTAAAATTGCTGCCGTTGTTGGTTATACGACCATTTGCTCCTCAACAAATAAACAGGAAAAACAATCTTGATAAACTTTTAACTTGTCAGCAAACTATTACTGATATATTCTTAATATTTCTCTCTCTCTCTCTCTCTCTCTCTCTCTCTCTCTCTCTCTCTCCCTGTTTGTATGTGTGTGTGAGTGAGTGTGTGTGTAAGTCTGTGCAAACACGCATGTGTCCAAAACTTCAGAATTTATTTACAAGCACAACACACACACACACACACACACACACACACACGGGAAGCAATGAAAAATATATTTTTGGTATCTAAATATCAAAAAGTTCTACTTCAAGATAGAATTTTCCCTAATAATGGACTTTGAGTTCTATCCTCAACACTGTCTCAACGCTGTAACATATATACCACCAGATAAATAGACATTCGAATTAATCAGACTATTTAGGAAGAGGAAGGAGAACGTAGAGAACAAATTTGCAAAGTGTATATGTGTATATGTGTGTGTGTGTGTGTGCGTGTGTGTGTGTGTGTGTGTGTGTGTGTGTGTATCCATCCGTAAATTTACTTAGAAAATTAAACAAAGAAAAAAAATTTCATTTGACTTTTTTCACATTTATTATATACCTTAACTAGGAAAATTAGACATCTTTGTAATTGACATTAAGGCAAAGCCTACAAGATTTGAAATTTCTGATGTCATTTGTCTTTTAAAAAGAAGTAAGACTGACAAGGTAGTTCAGTGGTTAAGAGTACTTACTGATCTTGCAGAGGACCCAGACTAAATTCACAGTATACACGGTGGTTCACCACCGTCTCTAATTCCAGTCCTGGGGATCTGACACCTTCTGTTGCTTTAGAGGGTATCACACACACATGCCCATGCATGCACACACACACACAAGTATGGTTGTGACTTGTAATTGGAACTTGGACATCTGACCTCACCACTGAAGCTGCAAATCAAGAAATCATTTTGAACTCTTGAATTCATTTTGGTACACATAGACATCTACTAGAGGCAGCTTGAAGAAAATGCTGGCATTTATGTAGAAGTATGTGAGCCTGCGTGATTTATTCCATCAGCTGAGTACTTTTCCACAGACAACTAACAGCTCACAGTGAATAAATGCCTGGAGCAGACTGTAAAATCTGTGATGATATTAATATGCCAATTGATTGGGTAATTAAATGTACTGTTTAGTTCTATTTAAAAAAATGAAAAAGAAAAGTAAACCACAAAAGTTTTATCTCCCAGTTAGCTAAAATATTGTTTTGCTAATCACCAAAAATATATCTAAAGCCTGGCATGGTGGCATACACCAGTACTTGGGAGGCAAAGATAGTCAGATCTCTGTTAGTTCCAAGCCAGCCTGGTCTAAAAATCGAGTTCCAGGAGAACAACCAGAGCTGTTAGACAGAGAAACCTTTTATATATATATATATAAAATGATTGCTTAATAATGGTCATGCTTTTATCCAAAACCATATGGATCTTTGGTAGTAGAGGGGACTGAAATCTGAATTTGAAGCAAGCACTCTACTGAGAGTTAGACTCTCAGCTCTCAAATACTATTTTATACAAAATTTCTATGTAAAATATAGGATTATTTTATGTCTTAAAAATAGTATCTCCTCTTCATGAGAGATAAAGACAATATTAACAATAAACTGTACGAAAAGGCACGTTATGTACGGTTGTATTTTTCTCGGTGCCCTGAAAAGGCCTAGGCAATTTTGAGAACAGCACAGGCTCTTTGGGAGTGTTTGCACCCGAAATGCCTTGGGCATAAAGAACACCCCAGGGGAACTTTGAGGGCGTGTACTTAAGCTTTCCTGTTTCTCTTGTCCCAGGTGGCAGTTTGAGGTCAGTGCCTTGTAACTGACTCTGGATTTCTAGAGTAACTTTCCTCTTTGAAGTGATTTGGAATAAGAAGCTTCATTCTCATTCACTGTTACTAGGGTGACACTCCCTCTCCTCGCTGGTTCTCTGGTAAGGAAGGATGAACCATTGGCACTTCTAAAGGCCTTCTGACTTGAGCATGAAGCTGGCCTTCCATTGATAATAGTCTTCATTCCCTTCATACAAGCTTCAGCTCACTTACCAGTCCATTATGAAAAATTTCCACCCATTGCATAGAATGAAGACCAAGCAAGCTCAGCCGAGTGACAAAGGGCATGAACTGTGACACAGAGAGCCTTCTGCATGTTGTCTCCATTTCCTCCTGTCCTGTGCTGTCAATCACAATAGGCAATTGTGACTTTATGTTTGATTACAATGATTGAGCTCATACATAATACAGACTCATTTTACTGAATTGGCTATTGAGTTGTTTGAAGTTGCCTCTGGAAGCCAGTTAGAATAAAAAAAAATGTTAGTATTAAAGAAAATAAGACCTTTAAAGAGATAAGTGGGTATATATCATAGAATGAACACAAATTTTATTTGATATTAATAAGTTTAAATCACATTTGTTTCAAGAAATCTGGATTTTAAATATTAGAGAAGGTGTTACATTTGTCCTTCTGACTCTGCCATATTTTCCTTTCTTTCTTTTTTTTTTTCAGACTCTTACTGAGCAGCCTTGGCCATCATTTAGTACTTCGGGCTTCTTCATCCATGAAGTAGGAATCATCATGGTTGCTCCCTCATGTTGTCAAGACATTTGCCTGACATGTGAAGAGTGTGCCCAGTAAAATTGTAAAATCCAACCTACTTGTCCAGGTTGGTTTTTATTGTCAACTTAATACAACATAGAGTCACTTGGGATAAGGAGAGTTCAATGAGGGATTGTCTAGATCAAATTATTTGTGGCCTTGTTTGTGAGAGTTTGTCTTGATTGAAGATCAGGATAGGAGGGCCCAGCCCACTGTGGGTGACACCATTCCTAGGGAGATACAGAAGAAATCTAGCTGAGTAAGCAGAGAACCAGCTAGTAAGTAGTGTTCCTCTATGCTTTCTGCATTAATTCATGCCCTGACTTCTCCAGGTGATGGATTATGATTTGGAAATCCAAGCTGAAATAAACCCTTTCCTCTCCATGTTTTGGTCATGACATTCATCATAGCATTAGAAAGTTGCCTTATTTTTCTTAACCTAGGGATCTGCAGTTTCATCTATACTGTAAATTACTACCCTGTAATTATAGACTTGGTGAATGACTATTCCGTATGTACATATTTTCTGTATCAGTTTATTTGTTGATGGCATCTAGGCTTATTCCACAATTCCACGTGGTTATGAACATGGCTGTACAGTGTCTCTGTGATATTCTTATTTGATTACTTCATTGATATGCCCAGGAGTGGTATAGCTGGGTCATATTGTAGTTGGATTCTTTGTGTTATATGTAACCACCACCCTGGTTTCCATATACATGGGTACTAATTTCTACTACTGTCTTTGAGGCTATAAAGTACACAGAGGCATCTTCAAGAATAGACTTAGGCAATTGAAACATATTAACAAAGTAACTTTGCTTTATATATAAAGCATTGAAATTCATAATTTTGTTAAATGGCTTTTCTTCTATAAATTTGATATTTAAGGACTCCAAGTAGATGTTACACAAATTTTGTTATGAGATGTATAATGTTGAAGCAAAAATAAAATTTAACAAATGCAGTGTTCAAAACAATTTTAATACACATTCCATGACATATTATTAAAAATAATATTTTCGACTATCATGATATATAAAATGAACTCACTATAAGACAGAGGATAAGAAACAAGTCACATCAATAACATATATTGTTTGTGTGTATAAAAACATTTTATTGTATATTCATTGTTAAAAATGGATTTCAACACAGTATTTTCATTCTTGCACATCACATTTTCTAGTTGAACAAGGATCATAGATTAACATTTCTAAAACTTTGCAACTTCTAAATTATTGCTTTTTCACATCCCTCTCTTATATCACTAGTTTCTCATCTTAGGGTGTTTGAAAGACAAGGAAAATGATTCCTAAAAACAACTAATTCTGCATCATGCTGGATTTAATTTCTGGAATTGTTAACATCATTAGTCTTTTTTAGGGATATTTTCTTTTTTATTATTAAGAAATACTTTATTCATTTTACATACCAATCACAGATCCCCTTTAATTGCCATTTTTATCTATACTAATGGGGAAAATCTCTTTCTATGAGCACCTTAGAAAAGGATGAAATTCTGAGTACTAATACTGTATCAGTTGATACTTGGCTTTCACTGTTACCAATAAGCCAGCACTGTGAACTACAAGATTGTTGCCAACATTTTCAATTCATATTATCCTTGTAAAAACTAAATTCTGGCCTTCAATCTCCTTATTTCTTTAGAATTTGGTTTTCAACTCTACTGTCTTCCTAGCTATGGTTCTCTTCCGTAAACCTTATTTTCCAGAAACCCACATACCCTTCTCCCTCCAAAGTAAAGAACACAAATAGCCCAAACTAATCCAACGATGTTTAGAAGGGAAACGCAATAAAGCAAAATGTTCAGAACTGTCAGAAACTTATCACAAACATAAAAGCATCTCTAGAGACAGATTATCCTTCATGTGACTTAGTCCAAGGTTTGAAGACACAGATAATGCTTCTACTATAAAAATTAGTGAAAAACATTGATAGTGTAAAGGAAGATTGCAAACATCACTTTATAACACAATAATGACTCTGAAAATAAAAGCTGACAAAGAATACAGAAACGAAGTCTGTGTATCCAATTCTTTATGACCACAGAGAGGCTAAAACCTAAACAGACTGCATCAAAATGGTCTTTTCTTCCCAGAATCAAGCTATTAATCAAGATGAGATCCAGTAATAAAATGTGTCACATGGTAAAGTTAAAGAAAAATACTATATAATCTTTTCCATTAGGTTCCCCCAAAAGACTCCAACAAAATCCATGAATCATTAGGTAGCCTAAGTTTTTAATGCACTGAAATGAAGGCACTTCCTCAACACAATGGAAAGCATCCATCCTGGCTCAAAAGACAATGTGGGCCCTTGACCTACAGCCCCAGGAAGACACTATTACCATCAAACACTGTCTTAAGCTTAGCTTAGTGAAACTTGGAGAGGAGAAGGCAAAATAATTATTTGCAGATGATATGAGGTTAGATCTTCAAAATCCAAATGTCTACAGGGTGGAAACAGCACGACATTTAAACTTTGTGAAAACAAAACATACACACAGCAGACCCAGGATACAAAGGGTACCTTTGGGTAGCAGAATTATTAGTATTTGCTTTTTTGTACTTGTGTTCATAAATTTCTTGATGCATACCTACTACCTTAATAATGTACACAAAAACATGGAATAATTATCTGGAAATGTTGAAACTAAACTGTAAATAGAAAAAAATTACTCCTGCTATGCATGTAGACTTGCGTGTATGTATTCAACACACACTCATAAAAACACACAAACACCATCACATTAAACACATCTCTCTGTATGAATTTATGTTATAAATATTTTCCAACTTGTAATGTTGTTGACTTCATCATCATAGGCATTATTTAATATAAATACACAATTTTGTCCTAATATGTCAATAGTCAGGTACAAGGTGTCTTACATGTTTACTGTAACTTTGCTAACTAATCACTTCCTAATGAAATTTTAATTGTTCCAGGATTTAATTTTTACCCGTAATGCTTCAATGGACATTCTTACATATGCTACACTTTACATGAACATGAATTTTATATTACTCAATAACAGAGTCTCAGAAAGTCCAGAACCACTTAAATTGCAATTAGGCTCAAAGGCTATATATGTACACTGTCCCTGTTATGTGCAGGCATATTGAAGAAAGAGGATCCTGGGACACAGCCTTCTCATATACTTTCCTTTGCTCTGTCTCTCCACAAAAATGTCTTATACCAACACAGAACATGTACACACATACACCACCACCGCCACCGCCTCTGCCACCGCCACCACCACATCACAAACACACACTGAAATACACTTACATATGTTTTGTTTTAGGAAGAAAGGACAATGTCTGAGGTCTCAGTCTTTACTATGGGTGGTTCTTGTTATTTCTGCTTTTGGAACAGACATTTATTTTGTATTTTTATGCATGTTTTCTTGTGTTATTTTTCTTTCAATGAGATAAAAGCTTCATCTCCACTTTACATACTCTCACATCCAACCCAAACCCTTCTTGCTTTGTTTCCATAAGGTTTTCTGCAAGTCCACATTTCTGTTTGTGACCCTTCATTCATCTGACTTTCCATTTTGGTTTAAGTAAAAAAAAAATTGCTGCACTGAAAAATATCTCTTTTCAAAAACTTGGTATAAATAAGTTTAAGAGTAAGTTGAAAGAAACTATTCTTCAAGGACAATTTCTTGGGGTTAGCAGAAAGACTCAGTTGGTAAAGTCATGTGCCACCAAGCCAGATGACCTGATTTTGATCCCTGTAACTCACATGTTAGACAAGGTACTGACTCCTGCAATTTTCCTGGTATCTCCATATACATGCTCACAAGCACAGCACACACATACACACACACACACACACACACACGTAATATGTAAAGTCTTATAATTTCTTAACTTTTAGAAGATATTTATCAACGTCTTTCCCAAGGTCCATGGAGGTATGCAATGTATTCTATTTCCTTCTTTGTGATGGACCAAGGAGTAATACTAAAATCCAGGAAAGTGTTATAAACAGAAGTCCTCAGGATCCATAAACAGGAATTCTCCCTTATTTGTACAACTCAAAAAACTCTAGCACACATGTTTTTATATGGTTCATAGTATGCCCAAGGTTACCCTCAAAGGATAATCGTTGAGGTATTGTGCCATAGGATAAAATGTAACATTAGCTGTATTAAATAAAAATTAGAACTATGCTGACACAGTGTTTCTGCTTTTACAATCAGTTGAGGTCATGTGATTTATATATGTATTTTCATGTTTGTTTTTCCGAAGCAGATGTGATAATAATCATTTTTCCTAGATAAATATGCTATCCATTTGTTAACATACCTAATATAAAAGTCTCATTGAGAAGTATGCCTTCCACAAGAAACAGAGAATCCACTTAAAAATGGCTTAATACAAAGTAGTTATGGTTGCCTTAACAAGTTAGGATCGAGTGGCCTCAAGAAAGATTAGGAATCACATGATTTGTCAAGGATTCTGTGTCTTCATATTTTCCCACCTCATCATTCTTATCTGTTGGCCAATTGTCTTCATGGATATTGTTTCATGGGAGAAAACAGTTGCTTTGGCTCCAGACATTGAATTAATGCTAAGAGCTATAAAAAGTTGAGAGTGAACTATTGGCTGGAGATATAGTTTGCCTAAGACATGGGAGGCCCTAGATCCAATTCCCTATTACCATAAAAAAAGGAAATGACTAGAGAATGAACTCATAGCTCATGTTATTCTATTTCATACAACAGCAAAACCGTCGTAAGAGCTCTGTGTCAGGTTCAGCAATACTCATGCTTGATCACCTTGGTTCTCAAGGAGGCCACAAAACATATTTCATGGGACTGACGGTTCCTGATCCTTGTGAGTTGGACAAAGAAGAAAGAAATTAGATAGGATTTTCTGGTCATGAAACAATTCTATCATAAACAGCAAAGCAAAAAGTGAGTTGAATCATGGGAAAAAGTAGACAAAGCACACTTAGCAGTGCTTCTAGAAGAGGGGCAAGAAGCGTTTGTATGTAGATTGACCCTATTCCTCATGCAGGAATTCATTCTTGCCCCACCGTCTATCTCTTGAGATTGTATATAGATATAGATATATAGATGATAGATAGATATGTATACATAAAGATATACAGATAAAATATGTAGGTAAATGGTAGGTAGCTTTATTGATAGATAGGATGATAGATAGAGAGACACCCCTCTCTGTGTTGATCTCTCCATTTCTTCTTCCCTGTACATCTTCATTTAGTACATCGCAAGCATTTTTCCTTACAATTTATTTACTTTTTATTTGGAATAAAGGACAATGAAATTTCTCAGACAGTGATACGACAAGAGACATACAGAGAGACATAACAAAGGGGAGAGAGGGAAAGGGGGGAAAAGGGAGAGAGAGAGAGAGAGAGAGAACACTTCTCTGCATGCTTAGATATAGAATCAAAGTTTAATTTTTGGCTCCTGTGCTAATTATGAATTTGAATTAAATGATTTCTCATTTAAATTCAAATCTTGTTTTTCATTTGTTAATGAATCCATGGCAAATAAATTTATTTGGTGCTATACTTTATTATTTCATTATAATTCTATTACAGAGTAACAAAAATCATAATTAAACTTAAACAAATTGGCAAATTCCTCCTCACAGTCTTCCTCACCATGAACCCAGAGTGTCAGGCAATGTGCTACATACTATCTGTAAGCTAGCCCATGAAATTTCATTTTTATTTTCATCATCAGATATGTCACTGTTGAGAGTAGAAATGGTTTGTCAAAAATTTCTTTAAAAATTACAGGGTCACAAATCAGGCACAGTTGCATTCAATTCAGAGTCTATGTGCTAATCCACTGTATCATTGATTAACTGAAAAATACCCCAAGGAGCTATGGGAACTATTTTTCATAAAGAGTATTTAATTCAAATCTTACCAAAATAAGAAGATAAAAGCAAATACCGACTGAACAGAATGATGCCAGTACAAGATCTCCATTTACTTTTAAAAATATGTAAGTATTCTGGGTGGATCCAGCATAGACTAACAACTTCTTGTGAAGCTAGTTAGTGATGAGCATTAGTCACACTTATGTTTTGATCATTTCTGACTCCAATATCAGAGCAATAGCCTATAAAACGGAAGAAGAGCACAGGACAGCTTGTGATAAGATAAAATAATGGGAGGATTTGTTATATTTCCTTCAAGCACTAAGTAGATTAAAAGGTGGCTCTGGTCAGGGCAGAATGATATGCAGAGAATCAGATGAAGCAGATATGACAGGAAGCTTGTAATAGCCCGAGGTTGAGAAAGAAATGGGTCGTTTGCCAACACAAACTCTTGCCAATGAAACTTCTGCACCAAATAGGTTGGCAGCCAGCCCACGGTGTTCAGTTTAGGGCCAGACTCGCACGAGGGATGGTGTCAAACTGCTGGTAGCATGCTTAGAAAGTAAAAGGTAAGCTTTTATTTATCCCTTTTTTCTTTTGTTGCTACAGCTGAACAGGAAAATATTTTCTTTTTCTTTAGTCATGACTCTTGGAAAGGTGTCCCACACAGATGTGCAAGGATGCTTCCCTCTGAACAAAATGGAACCAATCTCAAAGTGGTGATGAGGGCTGAAGCAGACAAAATGTTAGCCCCTGTTTTGTGACACTTTGAGGAAAATACATATTTGCTGAGACAGGGCCCCATGTAAAGCTTTAAAACCAGCTCTGCCTAAATGAATTAAGACCTGAATCTTACCAAGCAAAGTCAGATGTGGAACAATTTGTGAATAAAGTTTTTTTCCCTTTCTTATACAAAGCTAAATCTAGGTTGGCAAACGTTGGTATATTCCATTAAAAAAGTACAATGTTTTAATACTATTATAAAGCATAGTGTAGAATTATAAGAGTAAAAGCCATTCACACGCTGACACATCAATAACATAGTTCTTTAATGAACAAGACCTGCCTGGACTGAGTCTACCAGGTTGATCTCAATCCTCGGGGGAGTCTTTGCCCTAGAGGAGATGGAAATGGGGCGTGGGCTGGGGGGAGGGGGGCGGGGCGGGAGGGGGGAGAACGGGGGAATCTATAGCTGATATGTAAAGTTGAATTATATTGTAAAATAAAATAAAATAAATTCAAAAAAAAAGAACAAGAGCAAATTCTTAATGGAGGTGAATTTGAAGATGAGAAAACAGAGACTACAAACTAGTTTCTCAGTGGCATTGAGGCGATGGAGAATCTACCAGTGCCATTACTCAGAGTTGTGTCTAATTTCGGTGTTTACTTTCTGGAATTAAGTGTTAACGGTGTTTCCTCAAGCATTAGCAACATCTGTAAGCCATGAACAGTCAGAATAGAAGGCGGAATGAAGAAAAGTATGCTGACTGGATGAGAATGAGCGTGTTCTCCCTGTGGCTTCTCAATAGCAGTGTCCTGTGCTGACTTATGTGCCATTTCATAGCTCGATGGGGATCCATAAAGTGAGTCACTGTTAATTTACTTTATTTACACATCTGCAATACATGCACATGTCAATATATCACACTGTATGCATAAATACGTACTATTTGCCCATTAAAAAATAAATAATACAATGTTGAGATTAAAGAGGACATGAACCTAAAGAACCTGCTTTCTGCCAATAGGGTAGTGACAGCCATTATCTTATTAACATAGACATTGGTGTCCCCCAGTCCCACTGCTAGTTCAAGAGATACAGGATAGAGTTGGGCAGGTGTGACAGTGGCTTCTCTGAATTCCAAGGTGCTGCTGTGTGGTCAGACTCTTGCAAAGCTGATGATGCAATGCTGTTAACTCCCATTGGCATGGCCCTGAGAAGGATTTTCCTCAATTGGAAATCTTACAAATCAGGATTACACAGAAAATTCCCATTGCCTCTTAAGTTTTTACAACGTGCATTGACATTTTCACATACTTTTGCTTTACAGCCCTACTGTGAAATGGAGGTCATTTCTTTTTCAAATAGTAAACCAATAAATTTTAAAACAACTCTGAGATCATTAGCTTGTTTCCACTTCTAGGAACCTTTTTGGCGTATTGAAAATGATTCCATGTCTTCTGTGTATTGGAATGTTCCCACTGGAGACCAAAAACCTTGAACAGGCTTTTCTATAAATAAGTAACCACCTAAATGATTAGAAGAATGACCACAAGATTCTCCCCAAATACATGTGTGACCTTCTAAAGCACATGACTAGTCATTATTGGATGATCCTATGGCTTAGGAAATCCTGCCTCCAAATGACCTCTTACAAAGCAAATGCTGCTCCTCAAATCAGTAGTCTTAGCACAAACTTTACTCTGTTATTCTGTCCCTAAATGGCCAGTACACAATCAGAAGGTTGTTCCCTCATTACAAGAGCAGGAAAGCTCATCTTAGTCTTTATATTTTCAGTTCAATGATGATTTCACGCTGTGGGATGTTCTGTATGCTGTGAATATGTGTTGCTTTGATTGGTTGATAAATAAAATGCTAATTGGCGAGTAGCCAGGCAGGAAGTATAGGCAGGATAAGCAGCCAAGGAGAATTCTAGGAAGAGGAAGGCTGAGTCAGGAGATGTCAGCACACTGTCCAGGGAACAGCATGTAATGGCACACAGGTAAAGCCACAGAACGCATGGTAACATATAGAGTAACAGAAATGGGCTGAGTTTAAGTGTAAGAGTTAGTCAGTGGTAGGTCTGAGCTAATAGCCAAGCAATTTTAATTAATATAAGCCTCTGTGTTTACTTAGGTCTGAGCAACTGCGCACCAGGCAGGACCCAGGAAAACTTCAGCTACAAATGAGTAAGCTTTAAAAAAAATAGATTCTAAAATGGAGCTAAAAACAGCTTCCTAGTTGTGTCTCTCAGTCCAGCCATGAGCTACAGTGTGGCGGGTTCACAGTGGCATGTGGGCTTGAATGCAGTATGGCGGATTTCCGCCACAGTACACAAGTGGCATCTCCAAGCTGCACAGTGCACTGCATCTTGACAAATTTAGCTTTTGCTAGTAAAAAAAACAAAAAAGATTTCTGGGCTACATGCTGCTGGATGGAAGCAGAGACCCACTGCTTCCCATAGTCAGCAGTGAGCCTGGTTTCCAGAGCTGGCAGTAAACATACCACCATCATGTTGGGAAACTGAGGTGGGCAGAGCCAGCTGCCAAAACTGCCATTTCAATCCTAGCAATGCTGCAGTTTAAAGCAATAGTTTCACAATAAGAGAAATAGTTTGTGGATAGTTTACAATGTGTGTAAAAATATATGTAGGCTTGGAAGAATGAGAAAAAAAGAATATATGCAGTTCTATAAAGAAATAATTTTAAAAAATAAAGTCTTTAAAGAGACAGTAAAGTTAATATAAAAATAAGCCACATAAAGATGGATATTACACAGAGAATCTGGATTGTGTTGTCTTTGATTTTTTTTTTTTTGGTTTTTTCGAGACAGGGTTTCTCTGTGTAGTTTTATGCCTTTCCTGGAACTCACTTTGTAGACCAGGCTGGCCTCGAACTCATAGAGATCTGCCTGCCTCTGCCTCCCGAGTGCTGAGTCTTTGATATTTTTAACTGCAAGAAGACATTTGATTGTAAAGGCTGCTCAGTTAAATCAATATGAATATTTAAAAGATATTTTGATTTCAAAATTTATGTCTAAGGATACGTAGCTTTGGAAAAGAGGTTCTGCTTTTGTTTCCACAGAAGATGAGAACCTGAGGATTGCTACCAGACTAATATGGTTTAACCAGCCAAACCACTGAAAGGTCTCCAATGACACCATGGCCCAGATGATCCAACATCCAAAATGGTTTTAAGGCAACTGGCTCAGATAATGCAGCCTCACAGACTATTCCAATCAGGACTTGATCATAATCCTAAAATGTTCTTTGTATCCCCATAAGAATACAGCACCCTTTATCAGCAGGAAGTAGCCTAGAAAATTACACTCACATTCCAAAAAAAGAATTATAGATGTTTGTCTTTGATAAGGATGTTGGTTACGAATGGTTATTGGTAATAGTCAATATCTTTCTAAAGAAGAAAGGAGGCTATGATACAGAAATATAGGAATAGATATGACAGGATGAAAGGGTGGATTATTGAATCTACTTTTAAAGAGCAATAACTTGTTTGAAATGTTTTACATTACTATGGATTTTATTTTATTGATACAAATTTAAAGTTAATTTTGTTATACTGTATATATATTTCTACTCATGTTTAAAGTATTATGTTTGTGCAACTCATTTGAAATTGTAGTGTATAGTTGAGAAATACAGATTAGTAATTAGTCTTCTGTGATGGTCAAACTTATAGTCATGTTAAGTTTTCTAGGTATTCATAGATATATTTCAATTAGGGAGGTAATCTTCAAACACTTCAAAGACCTACAGAATATGGCATTTAAAATGTTTTAAAAACTTAGACTTTCTGGACAGTGAGACACATTTGCTCCTGGCAGCACCAATTTATTTCAAAGAGAAAGATGGGCATCGAAGACACTCCATATGGAGTTTATCTTCTTATTGGCAAAAATAGACATTTGGGCAAGAAACTGTTCTTGCCTGGACTGCTTGGCAAAATGTTGTATCGACTGGACATGCAGGACCCATAGAAAGGTGACCTGTAGCAGGAATTTTTAAAAGTTCTTATTAATAAAATCAAACCTGAGGCCAGTTATTGGGGTGAAATGCTGGAAGGTCAGAGAGACAGAACAAACCACAGCTAACCTCACCTGGCCAACTTCTCAGCTGATCTCGTTTCCTCAGACTGGAAGCTTCTGTGTCCTCATTCCAATGGCTCTCAGCTGAACTGTGCTGCTCAAGACCTAAAGCTTAACCAGCTGAAAGCTTAACCAGCCAAATGCTTCTAGTTCCTGGTCCTCATGCCTTATATATCTTTCTGCCTTCTACCATCACTCCCTGGGATTAAAGGCTCACCCCTGGGATTAAAGGTGTGTGTCACCATGCCTGGCTCTTTCCAATGTGGCCTTGAACTCAGAGATTCCAGATGGATTTCTGCCTCTGGAATGCTAGGATTAAAGGCGTGAGTGCCACCATTTTCTAGCCTCTGTATCTAGTGGCTGTCTGTTCTCTGACCCCAGATAAATTTATTAGGGTACACAATATTTTGGGGAACACAATACCACCACAGTGACCACTGATCTTTGTGAGGCAAGATGGTTCTTCAGGTTACTGCTTCACAGAAGAAACTGCCAGACAGTCTACAGGACACAGAGAAAAAAATGACTGAGCGACTAGACCTATGGGCTGAAGTTGGATGTCCCAACATTACAGAGGAACTTTGGGTGACTGTCCAGGCAGGCAGCTGTCTCTGTCATTTGATATTTTTGGAAGTTGCTTACAATGCATTTCCTGTTTACTTAGGTACTATTATATCCTTCCAGAGTCTTTGATGTAGTTGAAGACTAGATAGTTATAATTTTCCTTGGTTATGATAAAAGATAAATTAGATATGAAACTTTAGACTCATAAATATAGAATAGATAGAATATTTTCTTTAATTTTGCCAAATACCAATAGACTCGATATTGTAACTGTAATTCTTGCTGAATAACTATTTTGTTATATGTAATTTTACTATGTTAAAGTTAAAACATTCCTTTTTGATTAGACAGAAAAGGGGAAGTGCTGTGGAATATCATTCTGTATGCTGTGAATGTGTGTTGCTCTGATTGATTGATAAAATGCTGATTGGCCAGTAGCCAGACAGGAAGTATAGGAGGGACAAGCAGATGAGAAGAATTCTTGGAAGGGGAAGGCAGTGTCAGGAGTCACCAGCCAGACACAGAGAAAGCAAGATGACAAGGCAGAACGGAGAAAAGGTACCAAGCCACGTGGTTAAACATAGACAAGAATCATGGGTTAATTTGACTATAAGAGCTAGTCAGTAATAAGCCTGAACTAATGGCCAAGTAGTTATAAAAATATTAAGCCTCTCTGTGATTATTTTATAAAAGGCTGTGGGACAGTGGGTGAGAGATTTGTCCTGAACCCAGGCAACGCGGGACACAGAAAAACTTCCTGCTACAAATTCAGCATGTCTATCTCAAAGGGAATTAACTACTTCTTGTGTCCCACATTATAACCCAATTTAACTCAATATCAGTTGGAAATTTCATAATATAAACTGTATTTGACACATTTAACCTTGCAAACATCACAGAGTAGCACCAAAATAAAGTTGTGTATCGGTTGTCTACTCTCCCTCTTTACTACTCCTGACTATGTTAAAGTACCCTATCATACATGTTTACCTAAGAAGAGATAAAAATCCATACTTAATAGTATATTTTCTACTGGATGCACATGACTTTTGAAGCTTTGTAAAATTAGAAAAAAAAATCACATTGAACTATAAGTCTGCAACTAACACATAGCCATGATATAAAACCAAAGCAGAGTAAGTGTAGAAAGATGAATACAGAGTCAATGAGTTGCTGGATCACACAGGGAGCTAACCATGGCCAGGCAGAGCATAAATTAAAGAAAATGTATCCCACATATTTGATGATCAAAATGCAACTGTGAGCCAAATGAAAGAAATAGAAATAATCTACTTGAGATCTGTTATAAAGAAGTGGGTTTATACAGAGAAAATTTAAAAATAGTACCAAGCCATCAAGACAAAATTCTGGGTTTTTTATCATAACACATATTGATAAAACCAAACAACCTTGATGATTACATATTCCTACTAACAGGTACCTTTTTCTCCAGAGTACATTGTCATCCCTTATACTTGTCTTCATTCTGAGAAACACTCTCTTTTCTCACTTCATCACTAGGATCATTATCATAAACCATAAGCAAACTGTTCAGGCACTAAACTTGCCTTTATTTCTATTAGACATAAAATTTGTGTATGATACATGTTGAATCTCTATAATATAATGTAATGTTGCTAGCCTCTATTTTCTACTAAAAAATGCAGTGGATCAAACAATTCAAAATACAAGTTAAAGTAGCTCTCATTTGTCCACTAAATTTATTTTCAATAAGTCAAAAGTTGAGAACCTATCGTTTGGTCAATGACTTTTTAAGCTAATTATCTATGTAAGTATCTTCATTTGTCAACAGTGTGTGAGATAAATGTTGACGGGACAAGTTTATCAATTGAGAAAGTCCAATAAGTAAAATAAATGTTCACCCTCAACAACTGCTTTCATAGTCACTGTATTAGGAGGTGAAAACTAGAATAAAATATACAAAATACATTCAAGAACCTAACTATGCATGCTCCAACCACATGCTTAAAGGAGACAAAAAGAGAATATGTATTCTTTACCTTTTAGAAATGTTATATACACAACATCTACTGCCAAATTTTTCAAGATAATATTTGAATGAAGGAGATTTGTATCACTCATAATTGCTACATTGGAGTATTATGGCATTTGGTTGCCATCTAAAGAATCTCATTTGAAGGTTTATTGTCTTCATTGTTAAGACCTTTGTTAGTTGAATAGCTCTTCATCCTTTTGCAAATTCTCAAGGAGTAAACCAACCCTTGTGGTAGATTAATATTTTTATATAATGTATTTTATATAATAATATTTTTATATAATAAAAAACAGGTCCAGAGCTCACACAGCTAGAATCTTCCAACTTCATTTTTTTAGGGAAGATAAATAATGAGGGGAAAAAAGGTCAACCGTAAAGTCAAGTTACTGTCGCTTAGGGAAGGCCTGCTTACTAAGTATAGTGAGAGGCATGAGCCTATCCATCTCATAGAAGTTAGCAAGGACCTCAGTCTAGCTAGAACAGAGAGCTGTGTTCTTGAATAACTAAAGGAGTGAACTGAATGCATAATGTAGCAGTGTTTGAAGACTCACAGGCATATTTGTATCTAGCAGGAAATGAGGAAGAGATTTCCAAGCAAAAATAAACAGATTTATCTCAAGAAGTTATCCAGGCTTCCAATGAGCACTGTAATGCTCCTTGTTAGCTAATCCTCCCTATTAATAGCCTTTCAGTGCTGTTCTTCCACAAAAAAATATCTATAATCAAAACCTGGACAGTGAAGGAAAGTTCAGGTGTGTTGGAAAGAGAGAATCCTCAGAAAGAGAATCACACTAGTTGATTTCTTTGGTTGATAACTGGGAAAAGATTTGAAATTAAGTCATAAAGTATATATTATACAATAATAATTCAAGCTAAATTAGCTGGTGAAGCTAGCATACTGAAGAGTTATATTTCCCTGTTTCAACCTATAAACTAGGGTCTCTTCACACAGAGTACAATTTGTCAACAGTCAACTGGCAAAGAATTTGACATAACAATGCCATGAGTGCAATTTTTAAGGAAAATCAAGAGTTTGGGAAAGGAGCATTTGAGTCAAATAGTAATAGAGAAACACCACAAGATCATGATTTCTGGGTTCTCACTGCAAGATTTCAGAGCGTAGCTCTCCCTTGGAATCACAGCAATGTGATAAGATACGAGTTAATCGATACCTTGGTGCCTCAGTGTCTTCATCAACAGAACTATAGATTATCACCATGTGAACTAGAAAGCTAACAGGTAAAAAACTGAAGATGTTTGAGGGTATATGGATATGAGTTCTTGCAATATATATATTATTATAACACCTCTTGGCTAGCAGGAATACATAGAGGAGAAAACTTCATGAATCCTTTGTAATAGATTGCCCAATGCCTGCCCCCCCCC
>CABHPH010045221.1:10178-21415 GCA_902168325.1 Peromyscus nudipes | reverse complement strand
CCCTGGCCATTTTAGGCTCTCAATGCAAAGGCCCAGGCTGAGAACTCTAACCAGTTACCATTCTCTCATCTCTTCCTGTCCTACGAACTGAAGATAACTAGACAACATCTGTTGCATAGGGTTTTGTGTGAAGGAAATAGGATCATTTATTCCCAGCATTTATCATCATGCCTGGCCCACGCTGATCGTTAAAAGTTGCCTCGTGTTCATTGTATTACTGTTATTGTATCCAGAGCATGCATGGGTGCAGTTTTTAGATCCAGCATAATTAATCATTTACCGAACTCCAGAATTAGCAAGACCTGTTCATGTTTATATTGCCTCCATCCCGTTCTGGTTCTGTGCATTGGCACTCTTGCTCCCCGCCTCTTCTACCCCTGCCCCATCTGGGGTTTTTCAGAACTTTCCTAATGAGTTTCTGAAACACTGTTTTCTTTCCTCTAAACCATGTTACACATTAACACATTTGTCTTTTTTTATATTCACCTTTTAAGGCCGGATTTTCTTGGCTAAACATTTGTGCTGAAACTTCGTGACATTTCTTATTTCAGAAAATCCAAATTTATATTGTGCTATGTCCTGCAACCCTATCCCCATTTTAACTAATTGCCAAAATTGAACTCTTCTCCTTGGTCTTTGTGACCTTGTCTTGCCCGTGTTCTTCATTCAGGAGTGTCAGCACTGAGAACTCAGGCTTCACTCATGCTAGGCCAGAGCTCTGCAACTGAGCCATGTCCCCAGTTCCTCCCTGCCTTTTATCTTTTAAAGTGGAGTATTTTGAAGTTGTCCAGGCTGGTCTGGAACACATTCCAGAGACCAAGGAAGCCCTTAACCTGTGATCTTCCTGCCTCAGCTTCTGTAAATGCTTTCTCTATATCCACATATATAGGATATGAGTATATGAGACATGAGTCCCCTGCTTCCCTCTTCTACCAAACACCCAAAGAGGTGCAGATAGACAGACTTAAGCACAGTACCCACTTAGTAGTGACTGTTCACTCTGAACTGTCTTAGGACTCTGTCTGGGTCTCTTTTTAGCTAATGTATCTTATGCTTTACTGGTATTTAATTTTACTCCGACTTATTAGGAAAGAAGGAGAGTGAAAAACCAGGATGAGAGGAACATAGATGAGCCAGAGGCGCTGCCAAGTCATGGTGTTAGATTCTGTGAATTTGTTAAATGTGGACCACCCATTTGGCTCTGAGGTTTATAGCAGCCAGCACAAGGCCAAATAGATGTTACTAAAGTCTTCGTATGAAAACCAGTTATTCGGACACGTGTTTCCGAGACCAGATGGCAGTGTATCCTCCAGAGCCCTTGTGTAAATAATTATTTTAGAGTCTCAGTGACCTCCCTGTCCAAGGTCTCCTGCTTTCCCTTCCTGCTATCTTGGGGAAGGACCTGCGTACTCCCACTTGATCTTACAAATAAACAGTGTCTAAGTCAGGGTTGTGATGGGGGCCCTTTCAGATCTTT
The DNA here is from genome assembly GCA_902168325.1 of Peromyscus nudipes. Lineage (NCBI taxonomy): Eukaryota > Metazoa > Chordata > Mammalia > Rodentia > Cricetidae > Peromyscus > Peromyscus nudipes. The sequence goes on along the minus strand of CABHPH010045221.1, from coordinate 19,938 downwards.
GACACTTTGGTCCTAGCTTCTTTGCCAGACATTCTAACATAGAAATCACAACATTATGCCAGTAGTGATGAGGAAGGTGTTCGAAGGCCTGCCCATCACAGATGTCAGCAAATGGTAGGTCTTGTGTAGTGTTAGCCAGACCATTGTACAGGTGTCTCCTGATCAGATGCTGCTACCATATAACTCCTTATCACCCTTTTCTTCCAACAAAAACAAGACCAAATGGCATTTGTCCCCATGGTAAGTGTGCCCACATAGCATTTATGAGGCCTTGGGCTCCATCCCTAGCATCACAACACAAACATGGAAGCAAACAAAAAACATGGCCATGTTTCTGAACACACAAGGACTGTTACCATTCAAGCCCTAAGTTATTTTAGTTGATTTTTCTTCTAGGTTATTTTTACCCCCAATATATTGAATTATTTTTAGTAATCTTTATGAGTATTAATTTAAGAATGCCCATCATATTATGCAATGCACATGTACTTGTTTCGTTAACTATTATAATTAGGTTGTCTGTTTTAATTTTTTTTTTTAGAGCACAGATGGTTCTGGGGTTCAGAAACAGCACTGCTGCTGGATGCTGGTCACCCACAAACCTTGTGGGAAAGACGATGTGGTAAGTTTTTAATGTTTAAAAACAAACTTTAAAAATTCACAGTTTCCTTAAATATGTATGGAAAGAATAGAAGATTCGCATGTGTAATTGTAATGGCTGAAGGTGACGAAGCCTAGGGAGTTTTCACTCCCTTGGCCCCATTGGGCTGTAGGAGGTGACGGTGTGAAAGTGTCCCTGTGCCTGCGGCTCAACGGGGCATCCTTTCCAGCCACGGAGAGTCTGTGGGCACAGATTATAGAAGAAGAGGGGATTCGCCCTCTCTGCGTTGCTGGCTTTGGTGTTGGAAATAATTATACATCATGGATCGCTGTCACGGCCTTCATTGTCTATTCTCTGAGACTGAAGTGTTAGGTGAGCACATGGAAGGTGGCATCAGGCAGGTGCCTTTCCCTTCCGGTCCTTTTAGAAGTCCAGCCCCATCCTGTGCAGACAGCATGAAAGGACAGAGGTAGAGACTGAGGGAGGCCTGGCTGATTCAGGTACTCTCATGTGAAATGTGGAGCACCCTTCCATCTGTGTCCCTGGGGGCTGCAGGCTGTGTGCTCCTGCTGCCTGCACCTGCTCTTCCGCTGCAGAGGACCGTTGCAGCATCAGGGGAGCTGCCAGCAGCCCCAGAGAAAAAGACGGCCTTTTCCTAACGTTCATGGACCAGTCCCAGAGAAGGACTCTGAGTTGTCCTGTGTGGATTCAGTGCTAAATGAATAAATTCATTGTAATTGATTCATGGTAAATGAATAGCTTTTGCTAGTGGGTGATATAGTCTCTGGTCAGATGCAGGCAATTGAAGCTTCTGATTGATAGGGAGAGTGAGAATGACAGGGTTGTAAGTGACAGCTCACGAGAACCAGGGGTGTGAAGGTGAGAGGGTGCTGCCCATGGATGCCAGGCAGACAGAAATAATAACTGTCTGGTATAAATTTTAGCTCAGATGTAGTATTATGTGTTTACTGTGTGCCACTGTATAAATTATGCATGCCACATGCCACGCAGGAAAGAGAGTGGTACATAACTCAGGGTTGCTAAGAACAAATAGCATGTGCTAGGCGCCCATGGTATAATGTTTACTTAGAGCAGGAATGAGGGTAAGATCCAGACCCGGGCATGGGAAAGACAGTACAGCCCATCCCCTGTGGAGCATCAGCTGATAAAACTGCTTACCTTGGCTGTTAGAGCTGTAATGCAGCCAAGGACCACTGTAGTCCACACATCCACTGTGTGCTTCAATCAAAAGACCTTTACGCCAGTCAGTGGTGGCGTACGCCTTTAATCCCAGCACTCGGGAGGCAGAGCCAGGTGGATCTCTGTGAGTTCGAGGCCAGCCTGGGCTACAGAGCGAGATCCAGGACAGGCACCAAAACTACGCAGAGAAACCCTGTCTCGGGGGGAAAAAAAAAACTTTACCTTTACCCTATGGCATCTGCAAGATAGGTATATGATTCAAGAAAATGGACTTGTACCCAGCACAGAGGGAACAGAGTACTGACTATGCTCTAAATTCTCTGTATGTGACATGGTTTCCATGCTAATGAGCCCATCTTATACCCAGCACCAAGTTCTTCTTGTGCACAGTGGGGAGACATCGGCCTTGCCTGAGCCCTTCATAATGCATATGTCCCTGTCTCAGTCTAACCCAAAACATTTCACCAGTCTTCCAAGGGCAGGCTTTGTGTACTATGCCCCTTCAAGAAAATAAAGGAGGCTCAGATTTGTGGGAAAACTAGAAATCAAGTCTTTTAAGAAAGTAAGCAAATAGGCCTGATGAGGTAGCTCAGTGGTTAAAACACCTGCTGCCAAGTCTGCTGACCCAGGCTGATCTCCAGGACGAGCGTGGTGAAAGAAGAGAACCAAGGAAGGTTGTCCTGGACCTTCATAGGTGTCATAGTGCAGATGCCCCATCCAGTAAATAAAAAAAATAAAGAAAAAATTAACAAAATAAGCATATAATGATGTTAATGAAAGAATGCCAAAAAAGCAGAGGAAACAGATGTTACAGACACTGTGTATTAGTGAGTGTGAGGCTTTCTGGGACAGCGAAAGAAGTTAGGCAGTAAGGGGTCACGGACGCGGCGGCAGAGCAGTCCTGCCTGATGCTGCCCTTTGGTTTGTGCAGATGGCAGCTCTGAAGGGTGCACCCAGCAATGCTGTTTTGAAGTTTGAACCGTTTATCCTCCATGTACAGTGCCGGACACTGCAGGACGCACAGACCCTGGTAAGACTTTGTGCCTCCTCTTGAATTTAGACGTCTGTGGGTAACATTCATTTTAGGCTTTAAGCCATCTTTTAAAATTATTTGATGTTGTTTTGATTTAATTGTTTCCATCTGGTTGGTCAGTCCAGCTATTTATGTCGAGTGTTAGGAGCAGGGACTCCTGGTAATCTCTGGGAAATAAAATACATACCCATGCACGGCCGCTGTCTTCCTCAGCATCCTACATGAGAATTTCATAGGTTTATGTCTTTGGTTTCCTTGACGAGTTTTAGGAGGAAACTCTGTGGGACTGCATGTCTGACATTCCCCTGTGTGTTTTTGCACCTTTTACTTGCTTACATGCTGAGTTGTTCCATTCCAAGTGTAATTTAGTAAGAGCACTCCATCCCTGTGCGTCACAGAGCAACTGAGGAGAGCTGTGTGCCGGCCCCTCTCTCACAAGCGCCTCTGAAGAAGGTTCCTGGAGGTAAGACGGAAAAAGAATAGGAAAAGTTAGGCCTATAGCTGGGAAACCAGGGTTCCAAGCAGATTAAAATGTTCCTAATACAGAATTCCAGGAGGGAATTCCGAGAAAGGGCTCGGTGTGTTCACAGAGCAGAGGAAGAGGGTATAGAAGGGAGGGAGGACAGGAGAGAAAAGTGGAGGCCAGGAACCTCAGGCCTTCGGCCAACATGAAGAGTCAGGTTCTTTCTCAGCCAGGGACTAGTTGTAAAGGGCTGATGTAGTCAGGGTCTCAGTGGGGTGTGGTGGCGTGGCCTGAGGTGACAGCGAAGAACAGGAGAGGGTGACAGAGTCAAATATATTTTAGCTTTCAGGTTAACAGAGTGATGTTGTCAGGGATCAGACAGCCTGAGAAGGAGAAAAAGACTGCAGGAGTAACTCTTAGGTCTGGCCTGAGCACCTGGGGGCCAGGTAGTGTCTTCAAGAGGATAGTGCAGGAAACTAATAGCATGTTTGAGGCATGCATCTTAAATGCCAAATGCCTGTCTATCAGGGATGCCATAAAAAAAATACCACAGAGTGAATGGTTTAGAACAAAAGATACTTCTTTCTGTGCTGGAGATCAAAGGTCAGAGGCTGTCAGGATTGGTTTTTCCTAAGACATCTCCCTCTGCCTTACAGACAGCCACCTCTCTCCCGTGTCCTCTCGTGGCCTTTCCTCTGTGAACGCACACCACTAGCGTCTCTTATAAGGACATTAGCCCTGTTGACTTAGTTTCCTATGCTGAAGGCCTCATTAGCATTATCAACATAAAAGCCCTTTCTGCAAATGCTGTGGCTGGGGTTAGCACATCATGGATGCCTTGAAGGCCAGTTCAGCTGAGGTTGGTGTTTGTGTAGGAGGCTGCTCCAGGGTGTAGGCTAGGCTGAAGATACGCACTGGAGTACACGCCGTTTAAAGCTATGTACCCAGAGACAATCACTGTGGAGAAAGTGAAAAGAAACTGAAGCCCCTAGAGATGCCCTGCGTTAGTGCTCAGCAGCCTGAGATTTTTTTTCTTTTCCTGTAGATTTGGATATGTCTTAACATCCTCTCGCTTCGGAACACACCACCAGTGCTGCTTAAGCTTTACCTTTCCAGTTTCCATGCCCAGGTCCAGCTCTGACTTTATTCCTAGTGGAGCCTGGATGCACTCTCCTGGGCCAGAGCTGTGGTCTGAGTCTAGCATGCAGAGCTGATACAGTGGAGCCACAGCTGTCCCCTGCCATTGAGCACAACTCAGTGTCACCCAGTCTGTTGGGTGCTAGAGAAAAGCAGAAAAGGCCCATGCTCTCTCCCCAGAGAAGTTTATATTTATTGCAGAGGGAGATACGCAGTAAGAAGACAAAGAAACAGTTTCTCGTTGGGATGAGTGCTGATTAGGGCATGGTCTGGGCACTGTGATTGAAAGAGGGCAGCTGGAGAGGGAATGGGAACAAGACACATGATAAGAATCTAGCACAGGGTGGTCCAGGCAAAGGGAGCATCAGAAATAGAGGCCACTATCCAAAACGGCTTTGGAGTGTTCAGAGGTCAGACAGGAAGCAGATGAGACTGGAGGAGGAGGGACTCAGTCACGTAGAGTGTTACACCTCATCGTGTGGCATTTGGACTCCGTTGTGGCTGGTCTGTAAGAAGGGCTAAAGGGTGTGGATGGAAACAGACTCCTACAGAAGTCCATGAGGGTCATGGGGACTTGAACAGCCTGCACAGAGGTGGAGCTGGGTGAACCAAGGTGTGCTGTGAAGGTAGAAGCAACAGGAACTGTGTGGGAGGTAGAGGGGTAAAAAGCTAAAGTGAGCTCACTTTGGAGCCTGCGACTTTGGATGGATGATGGTGCCTATCGTAGTTAGAGTTTTAATTGCCGTGAAGAGACGCCATCACCACAGGAACTCTTACAAAAGAAAACTTCTAATTGGGGTAGCTTTCAGTTCAGAGGTTCCGTCCATTATCATGGCGGGACATGGTGGCATGCAGGTGGACATGGTGCTGGAGAAGGAGCTGAGAGTTCTGCTTCTTGGTCTGCAGGCAACAGCAAGTGAACTGTGACACTGGGTTAGTACCTTGAGCAGAGGAGACCTCAAAGCCCACTCCCACAGTGACATGCTTTCCCCAACACGTTCACACCTACTCTAACAAAGCCACATCTCCTAATAGTGCCACTCCCTTATGGAGGCAATTTTATTTCAGCCAGCACAGTGCCCTATGTCAAAAACTAGGTGAGAGAGAAATGGGTTTTTAAACATTGAGTCCACTGTGGATGAGTTATCTGAACTGGAAATGAGACTCCTCAGCACAATGCATACGGTGCCTTACCCGGGGAACCGGTGACACCTCAAAAGGAGAGCCACTCAGAGTAAATTCTCAATGCTTGCACTTCTGATATTTGAAGCCAGATCATGCTTTGTATAGAGTCTATTCTTTGCACCATAGAATGTTGTGGTAGCAGCCCTGGCTATACTACTCCTTGTATATCAATGCCCCCCACCACCACCACTGCCCTGTAATTGTGGCAGATTGGCAAACCCCAATATCTCATGTTGCAGAATGCTCCTGAGGGACAAACCCATGCCAAGTCAAGAACTGCTGAGCTGAAGGAAGGCCTGTGTCCTGTAGGGCCACTCAAACATCTGGACATGGCCATAGGTTCAGCCTGTTAGGCCCATCAGTGCTTGTCCCATAACATCTCATGGTTTCTTTAGGACTGGAAAGGAAGCTGAGGGAACTTTGCTCTTTCTTAGAGAAAGCACCTCGTTCATTTGAAGTTTGCTTTTGTCTAATATGGTTTGGTCATGTGCTTTAGTTCATGGTCATTGGCCAGGGCCCTGTTTTATCCTCTCTTGGTGACATATCCAGAGCTGCTCTTCAGGTTTGTGTAACAGGCATATGATGGGGCTGTAAAGCACAGTCCATACAGCCAAATGCATTAATGGTTTTGCAGGTATCTGTTTCTGCCACTTCTGAGACAGAATTGAGGGTCTAGCTAGCTGGCATAACCTAGGGTGTTGTGTTTCCTTGCAGCACTCGGTGGCCGTTGATTCTGGCTTCAGGAACTCTGGCATCACGGTGGGAAAGCGGGGGAAGACCATGCTGGTAAGGCGTCGTCAGGAACAGTGCTGTGGATGGGACATAATAAAGATGACTGGAGCTGCCGGCTGTCACTCCTGCGCTTTCCCTCCCTCCTCAAAATGCCTTACTGTTTTCTGGCCCCAGACCTTAAGTGGCAGGCTCTTCCCTACGTGGAATGTCCAGAGTTCGGTTTATATTTGAGTCCCTGTTTTAAATCCCCCTTCTCTGCTTACTTTGAACCTGATTCTCTGCTCTCCCAGCCTCATCCTGAGTCATCAAGGGATAATGAATAAGTATGCTTGTACCGTGTAGAGAGCCTCATAGACATCGAGTCCTCCATGTTGGTAACCTGATCACAGCTGTGCTTTATAACCTGTGTGAGTTCCTTAACGCCTTGGGGTCTGCTGTCTGCTCAGAGGTCCAGCAATGTGGTGATATATTGTGTCCCCCAATATATTGTGCATCCTAATAAAGTTTATCTGAAGATCAGAGGAAAAAGCCAGGCACTATATTAAACATAGAGGTCAGGCAGTGGTAGTACATGCCTTTAGTCCTAGCATTTGGGAAGCAGAGATTCATCTGCACCTCTGTGAGTTCAAGGTCACACTAGGAACAGAGCCAGGCGTGGTAACACATGCCTTTAATCCCAGCACTAACCCTAGAGGTCTGGAGGTTTGTACAGGCAGACAGGAAGTGATGTAGCAGGGCAGGGAGAGGAAGTGAGACGGCAGAACAGAAAGGCATATAGGCGTGGGTATACAGGAAGTAGGTCTCTCTGGAGGCTGAGGGCTGGTAAGGTAAGGTTGGCTATGGCTTGTCCTATTCCTCTGATCCTCAGATGAGCTTTATTGGGGTACACAGATGAAATATCACCACACAGCAGACTGCTCTTCTTGGGTCAAGTGCAGCCCCTGGGGAGCCAAGACCACTCTACCTCTGATTCATGATTGGGTACAGCTTATTCTGTACCACTCCATCAGAACTGAGTAGTAACAGATACTGCATGATCTGCAAAATCAAGGATATTTGTTATCTGTCCCTTCACAGAAAGTTTGCCGGCCCTCAGTCTAGATGGTCCTCCTGGTCTTCAAGTCCTGCATCCCCGTTGTCCTTTCCTGGCCAAGCAAACCCGTAGTTCTGCCCTCCTGTTGCGTTCACTCTTTGCACAGCGCATGCTGTATTTGATTTTGTCAGGTTCCTGCTAGTCTCGCTCTCGACTCTCACTTTTAACAAATACCTTGTTTCCCAAATAGAGGTGGCTTACAAAGAACCCTGGAAGCATCTAAACAGTAAATCAAAGCCCTCATTCCACAACACATCTGGTGCCCAAGGGGGAGCACAAACATGTCCTTACCTTTCTCTCCTTTGTCCCTGTATCCGGTTAGTCGCTGTTCTGACCATATCTGCCTCTGTGCCTTTGCCAGCCAGGCCCCCCACCCTGTCCCTGAGTCAGCTCGGCGTCCATCTCCTCCTTCCTAAGATTGTCTCCTGATGGGCTGGCTTCTGAGAGCTCTCTCCAGCCCTTCCATCCCTGACCAATGTTTCAGCCATAGAGAACTGTGGCTGCTCTGGCTAAAACATCCACTCCCTGTTTTTATGTCTGATTTATGTCTGATGAAATTGTCTTTGTCCCTGGAAATGCCAGCTCCAGTGCTGGCTTTTGTGTGGAGCTGAGTCCCAGGCTTCACCAGGCGTTTGTCATGTTAGGAGTATCTTTCATGTGTGTTTGTGCTGCATAGACCTGTGTGCTTTTTCTGTCGTAGCCCTGCGTTGCACTGCAGTTCTGTGTGGTTCTACGTTTGAGCTCTGTAGCACGAATCTTTAAAGGTCTTACTAATAAAAACAAACTCAAAGCCAGGTATTGGGGTGAATGCTGGAAGATCAGAGAAGCAGAACAAGCCACAGCCACCTCACCTTGCCAATTCCTCAGCTGATTCTGTTTCCTCAGACAGGTAGCCTCTGAGTCCTTATCCAAATGGATCTCAGCCGAACTGCTGCTAAAAGCTAAAAGCTTAACCAGCCTAGTTCCTGGTCCTCACACCTTATATACCTTTCTGCTTTCTGCCATTACTTCCTGGGATTAAAGGCGTGAGTCACCATGCCTGGATGTTTCCAGTGTGGCTTTGAACTCACAGAGAGCCGGATGGATCTCTGCCTCCAGAAGGCTAGGATTAAAGGCATGTGTGTGCCACCATTTTCTGGCCTCTATGTCTGTCTAGTGGCTGTTCTGTTCTCTGATAAATTTATTAGGGTGCATGATATATTGGGGAACACAATATATCACCACAGAGCTCTTAGAGGCAAGAACCAGGATGTGCTCCTTTGTTGGGTCATCTGAGCTAAGAGAAACTCAGTAAAGATGAATTTTTATTCTTTGATACTGGTGGGGTTTGTAGGATTTTTTTTTTCTGCTGTCCTTATCCTCTACCCAGTTTTTAGATGCACAGGGGATATGCTGATTGCCTCCTCGACAGAGTCACTGAGATTGGCAGCCCCATAGCACTGAGCAGGCAGCCACGCTGCATGATGGAGGAAGCATGGCTTCCCCATTGCCATACTCAGCTCCAGCAGATGCTGAAAGAGACTCTTGATTTTTCCTTGAGCCCTCTATGGAGGTTTCATTTGTTTTTTAAAATCATTTACTAAAGCTTTCTTAGCTATCGTGGGATTGCAACTATTCAAAGTTACTGAATTCTTTGATATTATCTGATTCTCTGAAAAAGAATGTATAGATGCCCTTCTTGAAAAGCAGCTGTACCTGATGAGAAATCTGTTTGATTTGTTTGAGTTTCATTCCATCAAGTCAGGGGCCTGCATGCTCTGATGGAAGTTAACTGTTCCCATGGAGCCCTGTCTAGGACCCTCTCATGGGGCTCTTTTCTCCGTTTCTAACCGGCCTCTCTTCTAGGCTGTGCGGAGCACACATGGATTAGAAGTTCCACTAAGCCGTCAGGGAAAACTGATGGTGACAGAGGAATACATTGAGTTCCTGGTGACTATAGCAAATCAGAAAATGGAGGAAAACAAGAAAAGAATTGGAAGGTACAATTAATTATCTATTTCCATGTTTTTCGTATATACCCATGTCATTCTTAAAAATAGGGACACATGCTCCTTAAGTTTATAATCCAAACTGCTTGTGTAATTGTAAACCTCCTGTGGAGAAAAGAAAGGTGATCGAGGTCGTCAGTGGGACTAGAGCACACTGTGTGGAGCACACTGTGTGGAGCACACTCTGTGGAGCACACTCTGTGGAGCACACTGTAGAGCACACTGTGTGGAGCACACTGTAGAGCACACTGTAGAGCACACTGTGTGGAGCACACTCTGTGGAGCACACTGTGGAGCACACTGTGTAGAGCACACTGTGGAGCACACT
>CABHPH010045221.1:0-10168 GCA_902168325.1 Peromyscus nudipes | reverse complement strand
GCACACTGTGGAGCACACTGTAGAGCACACTGTGTGGAGCACACTGTATGGAGCACACTGTGACGGGCACTCAGAGCAGAGGGAGGCTTTGCAGAGACCGCCAGACACGTGGCCAGCAGGACCACTGCTAAAGACAGAGGAGTCATTTGAGGAAGAGCCCGACAGCCGTGGGAACAGAGGGTGAAGGGAGTTGTGCCCACTGCCCTGGAGGTCGCTTAGACTCCCCTGTTCAGTCGGATAGTGTCTTAGACCCTGGGCCAGCTCAGCAGCCAGCTGTTGCCGTGGAGCAGATACGGAATTGTACCATTGGCCCACGGGAAAGAAGACTAGATTTCAGTCCACACTTTCTATCCTTTGTCCTCAGTTGTACTGCCTGGGACATGGACTAGCACACAGCTCCCTTTGGACAGTTTTTCTGAAAACTGCCTTCCATGTGTGCGAGCAGTGCCACTCAAGTCCTCTGGAGAAGCTGTGTATCTGTTGGTTTGGGGTTTTTTTCTTGTTTGGGGTGTGTGTGTGTGTGTGTGTGTGTGTGTGTGTGCGCGCGCGCGCGCCAAAGCACACTGTTGTGGAGGTCAGACGGCAACTTTCTGGGTTCCGTGGGTTTCAGAGACTAAGCTGATAAGCTGAGGCCATCGGGTTGGTGTGCAGGTGCTTTTACCCACGAAGCCATCTCACTGGGACTCTCCAGCCCGAGTTGTACATTTCCAAGTTACCGAGTGATGAACACGTTGACGCCATTTGTAAGTTCCCTTTTTCTTTCTTCCCACCCCTTTGGCAGTCTCACATCCCGTCACTGCCTAAATATCCCTTCCATCCTTTTTCTTTCCATTTTCATTGCCTCTTTCTTTATTCAAGACCTGTGCAGCAGCCCCCCAGGCTGGTCTCAGAGCAGGATGTAGATAGGACGTCTGTCTCTCATCTCTGTATTGGTCAGGTCATGTCCATACACTGCAAAAGAAGCCCATGGCTTGACTTGCCTGCCTGAACCCCTTAACCACCTGGAGATTTCCAGCTGCAGCTAAGAGCAAAGGTGCCGCTGAGAGCAGTGGGAACTAGACCCTATAGCAGCCTGAGTTCAACCCTGTCCCACCAGGTCCTCAGCCCAGGTCTACCACGTCACTGTCTTATTTTTGATTGTGTTGTCTCTGACCTGAAGAAATGCTAGCTCAATGAACAGTTACTAATATCATCGAACAGCATGTTCTTTGTGGTAAGCCTTGGTGCCTGCCATAGGCTCTCAGAACAGGAGAGCCCTTCCTCTTCATTCACTGATAACACAGCAGTTCCTTCCAGAAGCATACAATTCTAGAATTAACAAAGCTTTCCTTCGGGAGTCACATGACCTGTACCAGATTGGATGCAGGGGAAAGAAGCCAATTCCCCATGTACAGTGGCTGTCTCAGAACATTGTAGCAGGTAGATCCTGGTTTAGAAAAAATGCGCATGAATCCTGGCCACAGAGTATGGACATTCTAACCAAAGTGAGGCTGTCAGGTAGTCACCTGACACATGCCTGGCTGCAGACATGAACTGCACATGGACGCTTACTGCCACCAGAGTGTCATGTCTACAGGTGGTGCTCCACTGGGGTGCTCCACTGGAGTGCTCCACTGGGGTGCTCCACTGGGGCCCTTTGTGGAGACACAGGCAGCAACTGCTCAGTTTCTCTATATTCTGCCCTGAATTTCAACAAGATTATAAATATAGCCCCAGATCAACTAACTATACACCTGGTGAAGTTAATTGAGCCACGCTCACCAACCATAAAATCAAATTATGAGTTAAATCTATTGACTCAGAAATGTATTTTGAGATGATAGTCTACATGCTGCTATCAAGAGAGCCAGGCTCATCATATAAAATCAGGGAAAAATTAAAGAAGGGTAAAAAGTGTCTTAAGATCCTGATTACAAGATTACGTGTGGATTCAGAATGTGTGAGCAAATTAGGGTACTCCTCTGGGAGCTGTCTGCACGTCAGCCAGATGCAGGCACAGAATGCCTGGTCTTAGAGAGAAAAGGCCGTCAGCACCAGTGGATGGGGGGGGGGGTTTCTTCATGGTTCAGATAACTAAAAGGACTGGGGCTCTCAGTCCCACACATACCATGTCATTAACAATGAATAGTTTTAGAAGCACGGCAAAGTTAAGAGTTAAAGTCCTTAAAAATAGTGTGTGCATGGCATACAGTGTGTGTCAGTGTGCATGCATGTGGGAGTGTGGTGTATGTGTGTCTGGTCACGTGTGTGTGTATGGTGTGCATACAAATGTGCCTATGTGGTGTGTGTGTGTGTGTTTGTATGTGTGTGTGGTATGTGCACATGTGTGCAAGCATACATATGTATGTGAAGTCTTGTGTCCTGTTTTCTCACTCTCTGCCTTGGGAAAGGTCCCTCACTAACCCTGGTGCTAAGATGGAGGCAGAAAGTCCCAGCTACCCTCCAGCCTCTGCTTCTCACAGGGTTGTCGCTGCAGGCCTCTGGTGTGGGTGCTGGGATCTGAACTCAGAACCTGGTGCTTGTGCAGCCAGCGCTGTTACCCACTGAGCCATCTCCTTAAACCCTAAAATATTTTTAATAGAGAAAAGGTCATGTTTGTGGAAAATAGTTCCCATGCCTTCTTCTCTGTGGGAAGGGACTCGGCCAGCAGAACAGCTGAGAGCCTGCAGCATCTGGAGCCGGGCAGGGCAGTCCGGGGACCATGGCCTGCTTCATAAAGAGCTACTTTGGAGACTGGAAGAGACAGGAACTGACAGACACCAAAAGATATTTCATACATAACAATTTCCAGGTGGAAAACTGGAAGTTTGTAGATCTGCCTCCGGAGGGGTTTCTTTGTCTGTTAATACCAGGTCAGGACCTGGATCCGATGGAGCCATGTGGCACTGAGTAGAAAGAAATTAACCATGTTCTTCTTTTCATCAACTGTGTAATAAAATATTAAATAAAACAGAATAAAGGGCTGAATATATTGGCATATAATATTGTTAAGAATAAAGAAATCAGAAAGACAAAGTAATTGAATCTGTTTCCACTGATTGATTTTTTTTTAATCTTTTTTACTGTGGTAAAATAAGTGTAACAGAAATTTACCATTTTAACCAATGGCATCCACATCCACATCATTAGTATAACCATCACCACCATCCCCCTCCAGAACTGTCATCATCCCGAACAGAAGCTGTACCCGCTGAGCACGGCCTCACTCTGTCCTGCAGCTCCTCTGACACTGCTTTCTGTGGGGGAGCTCGGCCACTCCAGCCGCTCGTTGTGCAGTCCGTGGTCCTTTTGTGTGTCCTGTCTTCGTGCACTGCCGTGTTGCGGTAGAGGTTTTGTTTGTTGCAGTTCTGGGTATTGAACCTAGGGCCTTGTGCATGCTTTACAAGAGGCTTACCACTGAGCTACATCTCCCCGACTAGCTAAACCTTAAGGCGCTACTATGCTGTAGCATGTATCAGTCACTTTTCTTTTCCAGACTGGTAACACTCCATTGTATTTGTGGACCATGTTTTGTTTCCTGTTGTTGCAGAGATTTGTTTGTGTTTTCACTCTGAGACCACCCATGGAGTGGACCATAGAGTTTTCTGGCCGACTCAGAGACTGAAGGCTACAGAGAATAAGGAGGGGCTAAAAATATGCTAAAAAGATTCCTTTTTTGATAGGAAAGGTGGAGAAGAGGGTGAAGTGATCCTTGCTCCATCCCTCTGTGGATCAATCAGGTTTACTCTCTAATATTTGACTCCCAAGCTTTATTGAATAATAAAACATATATAAAAGAAGCTACAATACCTGTTCATCTGTTGACAGACAATTGTTTACCAAACACACACTCATCTCCCCACTTCCAGTTCTCTTGGGTATATACTCAGAACTAGAGTAGCTTGGTAAATCTGTGTGTGACTTCCTAAAGAGCCACACCCCTGCCATCCACAACAGCTGCCCCATCTTGCGTTGTCACCAACAGCAGCAGGGAAGTATGAGGAGGCAGCTCTGGGGACTGTCACTTTGTGTTCTCTGGTGTTAGTAGTGGTGAGCACATGCTCTTTATTGACTGCATATCTGTCATATATACACGTATCTGTTCATGTGTTCACGTGTCCTGGATGGTGGTTCTGCCCTGACATGCAGGGTTTCCTCTGTATGCTGGGTGGTCAGCGGATGTGTGATTGGCAGATGCTTTCCGAATTCTGTGGGCTTCCTGTTCGCCATCAGCAGTGCCTTTCCATAGAAGTTTTAGATTCTTATGAATCTGTTTGTCTGATTTTCTTTTTTTGCCTGTTTTTGGTATTAAGCCCAAGAAAGCATCATTGCTAAATTCAGTCTGGTGATATTTCCCTGTTTTTTTGTTTGTCTGAGTTCTTGTATTTAGGTCTTTGTGAGTATTTACTTTAACTGGCCAGTGATTTCACCACTGGCTAATGACTGAGTAAGAAAGGGTTGGTGAAACCTTTTTCTGGCTGCCTTTTTGTCCGCTGCAGCTCCCAGGTAACTCCACGTCAGATGAGAACTCCACAGCTAACCCATCCCAGTGTTGACCTCAGTCTCCAGGTTAGACAGTGTGTGGTTCTTGTCAGCAGGACACTAGAAATTAACAGTGTCCTGTCCATTGTCGTAAAGGAAGTAGACTGGATGAGGACGAAATGTGCTTACTGTTCCTTCAAAAAGCACTTACACAGATGCCAGTGAAATGGGAAGGTCTGCTGGGCTCTGCAGTTGAGAGATGAGTCCAGGTAGATCCTTAGCTTTTGTAGCAGCTCAGCTGGGCATTCTGACAGGCTCTGAAGAACTGTAATTCTGCCAAGGAATGGAGAATGCCCAAATGGGCCTTGGAGTCACTGGGTTTCCAAGATGGGCAATTAGTATGCAGTTAGAAGTGTGGTGAAGGGCACCCCTGACCAGACCCTGGGGCAGGGTTTAGAAGAAGACCCCTGTAGTGGAAAGAGCTGAAAGGAAGGAGAAGGCATGCTCCATGCAGAGATGGGAGCACAGCACTGGACTAGAAGTGGGTGTCTGAGAGTATCGTTCTTAAAGAGTGAGAATACATTTTTACAATGATGAAGGCAAAGTTTTAGTTGACTTTGTAATTTATAAAACCTGACATTGTCAAACTTCAAAAACAGATCAGTCCTAGGTGTGTTTCAGTCATTCACTCACAATGCTCGTGTATGTAACCATATATTTAATTATTTACAGGTTTTATAACTGCCTACAACATACTATGGAAAGAAAAAACATTTCCAACTCACATTCTGAGATCAAAGAGAAAAATAATCCACTTTGTACTCATAAGAATAAAAGGAGCCAAAGAAAAGCACGTGAGCCATCTGTTACTGAAGGCAATGAAACGGAACTGGAAGGCGCCGATGGCCTGGGAATCAGTGCTCCATTCTTCCTGGAGGATGACTTGAGTTTGGCACTGACCGTGTCCGACACACGTTATAAAGCTACTCTCTAGAAGAGTGCCATGGTTGCTGAATGTATCAGCCCTTGGGGGGCAAGAGCTAATTCTTCTCTGTTTTAGAGAAACTCTTAAGTGTAAATAAATGGCTTTTCACAGTAGTTTTGTGTATGTCTGTGCTTGGCTCCATTCTCTTTATTCAGTCTGGGACTCCAGACCATGGGATGGTGCCACCCACACCAGGATGGACCTTCCCTCCTTGGTTAAACCTGTCCAAAAGCCCAAAGACACCAGAGGTTGTCTCCTGGGTGATTCTGAATCTCCTCATACTGACAAACTGTGACAAGTCCAACCTTGGTCAGTCGGATGCCCAAACACATTACTTTTTTCCATTTTATTAAGATCTATTTTATTATTTTTAGTTATATGTATGAGTGTGGATATGTATACGTGAGCACAGTTGCCCACGAAGGTCAGAGGTTTCAGATACACTGGAGCAGGCAAAGGTGAGCTGCTTACCACAAACACATCCTTTACACCGTAGGTGATTCCAAATGCTGGTGAGTTGACAACGAAGGTTAGCCATAACGGTCATCTCTATTGTTTTTAAATAAGTGAACCCAGCACTCTGAGGACTCACTGCTAACACACTCACGACAGCATGAAAGAACATCATGGTCAGAGGCTGACAGATCTGCACCGTAGGTTTCTTGTGGCTCATTGGATGAGCAGGGGTGTCTGATACTGTCTACCATCTTCACACTGCTCGCTGCTGTTTGCTCTCTGGTGAAGGGCATGGCAGGAAGGCCTGGCACCCTGTGCTGCCATGTGGCTTGAACCTTGCATAACTGTGGCAATCTTGAAGCTGTGCAGCTGCGCATTAAGTGTAACGCTTGTACAGCTCCCCTGCCAGGTAGGGGACTGGGACAAGGAAAGGAAACAGAGTTTAGAATGCCTGGGGCCTGGCTTCCAAATTACTGAATGAAATCTGAATGATCTGCCAAGCACGTAGGTGGAAGGGGTGACCAAACAAGGGACCCTAACAGAGCAGTGGGGCCGGCATGGGGCAGGGCACCTGCCCGCCATGATGTGCCCTGCAGGTTTAACAGGAACTAGGAGGAAGTCCCTGCTTTCCCAGGCCAGGGCAGCCATTCACTCCCAAGGTTTGAATCCTCCATACTACACAAGTAACTGGTATTCTAAGAGAGAGACAAAAGTCAGGCCTGATGAGAAACAGGGAGGGAAGAGATGTGTTTGTGGTTCTGAAGTTCTGAGCCAGTGACCACAAACTATCAGCCAGGCGGTCTCCAAGCAGATTGTTTGGTACGTGGGAAGATGTTTCTTCCAATTGGGTCAGAGTTTAAAATAGAATGAGCTCACGGCTGATATAAAAATGCATCTCTAGGGAGTTTTGTTTGTTTGTTTGTTTGTTCACCTTTAATAGGAAAACTTGGCTTGTAGGAGGCACACATCCCACGTGATACTCAGTCAGTCAGATTCTCACTATAACTTCTGAAAACGCCGTCGTCCAGCTCACCTCGGACCCTCCGCACTGCTCTCTGACGGACCCAGTCCAAGTGGGACACCTCATTGTTTGGTCCCTGCGGGATCAGTCTGTGGTAGGAACTCCTGGATAGACACTGGGGAGAAGTGAACCGTTACTGTGATAGTGTGTCACAGGACAAAGAGATGAGGCTGGGACCTGCTAAGATTCTATGCAAGATCAAAATGCCAGACCCTTTATGCAAGGATGTTTGGGAATCTGGAGATGGCTACCTACCACTAAGAATAAAATCAAGAGTGAGACTTCTTTTTTGAGATAGTATCTCACATATCATATCATTGTCTCTAGTTCGTGCATGTACGCAGGACTACACCCAGTGTATGTGCTAAGGACCAATCAAACCCAAGGCTTCTGTGTACACTAGGCAAGCACTCTACGAACTAAGCTACCTCTCACACCATAGAGTGAGACATTTTTAACATAGGCTCCTGCACAGCTCACACACCCAGGAGGCGAGCTCTAGATAGTAGGTGGGTGCGTTGAGCTGCAGAGGAGAATGGGTGCCTTCCCTCTAACACAGCGATTTAACTGTCCTGTCCTCATTAGGAAAGAGGCAGGGCATTGGTTCCTGGAATAAACATTGAAGAACTCTGAAAATGCCCTTTTGCGATGGAGGGTAGAAGTGATTTCAAACTAACTGGAGATGGGGAAATATATCTAACACTACTATGTAAGGTGCATGATAAAAATATACTTGGTAGAGTTTTTAGCCTTTCCAGATGAGCTTCGACTGTAACCTCTCCTTTTCCTGTTCCACCGTGAGCTTTACTCATCTGGGTGTGTCCTAACAGAAGAATTCAAACAGCCACAAACGCATGTGTCAAAGCCCAGTAGAGTAGCTTTGTTTCCTAGACTTTTATATGTTCCTTCCTTGTGAAGTAAGCCTATCTTCAGTCAGTCAGTCAGTCAGTCAGTCAGCCAGTCAGTCAGTCATCCATTCCAGTAGACTTTATTTTTCACAGCAGTTTTAGGTTTACAAAAATGTGAAAGGAAAGTGCAGTGTCTGGTGAATCCCAGCCTCCCCTTCCTTCTGGCCTTCAGTGACATACTCCTGTCACAGCAGATGAATGGATGTTGTGAGCTTGTTCTTACTCAAGGTCCATGCTTTATGCAAGTCCCCCTGGCCCCTCACCTCTGTTCTCTCCTCTTGGAGCTTGAATTTGTCTGTCCACCACATTCTCTTTTCTCTCCAGTGTCTCTGCATCCCTCTCTTCCCTTTGGTCACACCCTCCCTGTCCTCACTCATCACCTTCCACTACACCGACTACTTCTTCCTCATCTGCCTGGCCTCCTAAGGTCCCCACTGCAAAGGCAATGCATGATGATGTGAGGATGCTCTGTCAGAGACCATGCTAGGAGTGTTTTCGCTTTCTGCAACACTTCCCAGGATCCCTATTGATTTTGTTAACCCAAACTTTACACACATCTATGTATCACAGAAACAACTTTCTTTTTTGTCCCAAAGAAAACTGTTTCTTCTACACTACTTACAATCCTTGCAAAAGAAAGGTAAAACCTATCTCAATGATCAAATGTTTAACTTTACATTTATATATGTTTGAAACAATTGCATATGTTTAATTATTAACTCATTTTCCTCATAAGTATTTATTGAACAGCTACTACATATCTGTTAGAACAAGACAGAGTCCCCTCCCACCCTTAAGTGACATCACCAAAGACTGTTGAGTGGGAAGGAGCACAGCTGTAATACCAGCACTAGCCAGGACAGGAGGATCACTTCAAGTTCAATGTCAGCCTGCTTTACATACTGAGTTCCAAGCCAACAAGCACAGACAGCATCGACAGCCTGTCTCAAGAAAAAAGAAAACCAAATCAAGGGCCTGTGGTACTTGCCAGGACCCTGTGCAGGGCTCTTGAGAAGCCTGCCCACGCTACTTCAGAATGCATTCTGCCCTTCCTGTCCCCCACATCACGTCCCTTCTCCTTCCTGTCCTCCACATCACGTCCCTTCTCCTTCCTGTCCCCCACATCACTTCCCTTCTCCTTCCTGTCCCCCACATCACTTCCCTTCTCCTTCCTGTCCCCCACATCACTTCCCTTCTCCTTCCTGTCCTCCACATCACTTCCTATCTCCTTCCTGTCCCCCACATCACTTCCCTTCTCCTTCCTGTCCTCCCCATCACTTCCCATCTCCTTCCTCTACCCCACATCACGTCCCTTCTCCTTCCTGTCCTCCCCATCACTTCCCATCTCCTTCCTCTCCCCCACATCACTTCCCTTCTCCTCTCTGTCCCCACATCACCTCCCTTCTCCTCTCTGTCCCCCACATCACCTCCCTTCTCCTCTCTGTCCCCACATCACCTCCCTTCTCCTCTCTGTCCCCCACATCACTTCCCTTCTCCTCTCTGTCCTTCAGATCACTTCCCACCTTTTTCCTCTCCCCGACATTACTCCTCATCTTTACCAACGCACAATGTTTTGCTTAGACTCTCAGCTGCACAGACCAAGTGGTATCTTGGTGGTTATGAGTTTCAGACATGGCCACCACCACCCTGCTCATGTGGACTGGTTGAGGAAGGAAGCACTATTTCTGTCATTTTGCATCCTCTGTCCTTGACATTGGTTGGTGTTCAGCAAATACTATGCTTTGATAAAAGTTGCATAAGTGACTGTTCAATAGCTTACTATTTATAAACTCAGAGAAGCTTGATAATGTGATTAATAAAATTAAAGCCCTGAGCTAATTTGACCAGGTAAAAGGGCCCTGGTTAGCTGCATAGGATTAGGTTGTATCTGTCACCCTCTGGACATGCAGTCTCCTGCACAAGCTCATGTGTTTGAACCCTTGGGCCTTGGCTGCCCCAGGGTGAGGAGGACATAGACCTTTGGGTACTGGAGCCATGCTGGAGGAAGTGAACTACTGAAAAGGAGGATTTATAGACTACAGTCGGCCCTGGTTCCCACCCAAGCCCTCCACCCACTGGGTCCGGGTGAGACCCGCTGCAGCTGAACAGCCTGTCATCATGAACTCTGCCAGACTTCACCATGGTAGACTGTATCACCTTAAACTATGAGCCAAAGAGGTCCTTCCTCCCTCAGGCGCTGCCTTCAGGCATCTTACCACAGTGCCAAGAAAATGACTAATACAGTTCTTCTGAAAGAATGACAGAATGTTCAGGCCCTAGAATTCTTTTTTTTTTTTTTTTTTTTTTTTTTGGTTTTTCGAGACAGGGTTTCTCTGT
>CABHPH010045209.1:1093-16415 GCA_902168325.1 Peromyscus nudipes | reverse complement strand
ATTGACAGCACCCATTTTGTTTGGACCGTGGTTTGTGCGTCAGGATTTGGAGAGGAGGCAACGAGGCCCTGCGGGCCTGTCCTTGCTGGAGGAGTCTCTCTTTTTTTTTTCTTTTTTGGTTTTTCCAGACAGGATTTCTCTGTGTAGTTTTGGTGCCTGTCCTGGATCTCACTCTGTAGACCAGGTTGGCTTTGAACTCACAGAGATCCGCCTGGCTCTGCCTCCCGAGTACTGAGATTAAAGGCGTACGCCACCACTGCCCAGCACTGGAGAAGTCTCTTGCAGTTGCAGCCAGGTGGTGGTTGGAGCTGTGGTCATCTGAGGGTATGATAACATCCACAATGGCCCTCTCAGTTGCTGGCCCTTGGCTGGGAGTTAAGCAAGTGGTTTTAACCAGAGCATCGGCAAGCACCTTTCCAATGTGGTGGTCTCAGATTCTCTGACCTTCTTAGTATGTGTGGCATTTCCCAGAGTGCTGGTCCCAAGATGACCACATGGAAACCTGACAGCTTTTTCTGTCTAATCCTTTGAACTTTCAGTGTGGTACTTCTATGTTTTCTTGATCCAAGCACAGACAGACCTAACTTCAAATTCCTCGTAATGGGAGCAAATGCTGAGGAATTCTGGGTCATGTTTAGAAACTACCATACTCAGGGTGGTCACAGAGACACAGCGACTCTCCTTTCCTTTTGGGGGCATGCTTCACAAGCAGCCATATTTCACCATGTTTTTGAGAAGTGCTTTAATGTTTAGCCAGCCAGCAAAACAAGGAATTTGGTTAGAACTCATAGTAACCTGAGATGAGCTAGCCGCATGAAGGGAAAGGGAGCAGATGTTAGCAGCGCTGTGGGTCTTGATTGGACATAGGGGAATAGTTGCTGCTTTGCCATTTCTTAGAAATTGTGCTATATGAGCCTGCAAGGTGGCCCAATAGAAGGGCACTTGCCAAGTCCGACAGCTTGAGTTGGATCCTTGGAACCCTCATGGTGGGAGAGAACCAACTCCTACAAGTTGTCCTCTGACCTCCCCACACATTCCATGACATTTGTGCACACACACACACACAATATAAACAAATACAGTTTTTTAAAATTATGCTAAGTCTTCAATGCCTATTGGGAAAAAAAATTAGTGCCACCTAGAGCTGAAGGTAGAGAAATTATGCTCTCCGAGTTGGAGGGTACCTTTTGAAGGTCTATGGCCTCTAAGGCCAAGGTCTATGCCTTGGTGCCTCTTTCCTTGCTGGCTGCTGGGTCTCCTAGAGAAATCAAATCCCAGGGTTGAGTCCATTTGCTAGAAACTGCATCTTCAGCCCCAGCTGGAGCTTGTTCAAGAGACTGCACTCTAACACTGTGAAGCTTGGAGTCAGAAACCACCCAGGAGCGTTTCAGTAGGGAAACAAGAAGAAACCCCATGGCTGGCATGGTGGAGGCTGCTCCTTGCTCGGGAGAGCTGCCTTCATCATGCAGCCTTGGAGACATGGGTGGGGTTATAGCCCCAGCTGGCCTTGAACTCACAGAGATCCATCCACCTGCCTCTGCTCCCAAGCACTGGGATTCAAGGTGGGTGCTTTGCTGGATTATCTGCTTTTTACTTTTAAGTTATGTGTGAGTTTGTGTGTCTGGTGAGGGGGTATGCATATGAGTGAAGCCAGGAGGAGATAGAGTTACAGGCTACTGTGAGTTGTGACATGGGTCCTGGGAAACAAACTTAGGTCCTCTCAAGAGCAGTGCTTTTTAACCCCCAAGGCATCTTTTCAGCCCCGAGTTGTTTGATTTAGCTATTGCAGATCTAGAAGTCAATAACTATCTGGCAAGGACTGTTAATGATTAAATGGTGTTCATACAGTGCCCGACATGGTCCCTGGCCTGTAATGTTGATCCAGGGCTTGTCCTGCCCTTACCGTCTCTTGTTGACTAACCTACATAAAAATAGCTGTTTAGTGAGAGCTTACTGTAAGTATGTGTTAAGTGTTTGTGTAGGTGATCTTGGTCTCTTAATAGCCCTTGAGGATGTCGATGAGAAACAGGCACTGAGAGGTTAAGTCCGTCCTCCCAGGTCACACAGCCGGTGGAGGTAGAACCAGGACTTAACATGCAGGATCTGAGGCTGGAACCCATGCACTTTAATGGTTTGGGAGTACTGTTTGGGGGTGTGGAGGAGGCCTCTGAGGGCCCTGTTGAGACTGGTGAAGTGAAAGAGCATGGTCTGGAAGGTGGGTTTTGAGTCTCTGTAGTGACACCAGGCATTCGTCCTTGTGGGGGACAAACCTGGCTTCCTCATCTGTGACATGGAAGCATCTGAGTTAACCGGTGGGCAGAGTCCTTCCCAGCTCTCCCATTCTGTGGCCATGGACTTCAGTTTTAGGCTAGCCACATGCTTCCTACATTACAAAGCACCCGTCGTCTTGACACACTGGGAAGCTCAAAAGCTTTGTGGTCAGGCTGTGCCACAGCGTACTAAACTTCAGTGTAGTTTAATTTAATTTTGTGCAGTACTGGGGATTAAGCCTAGGACCTCATGCATTCAAGGCAAGTCTATACCACTGATATCCTCAGCCTTTACCTATTTTTTAATTTTAAATAAGGTCTCGGTAAGTTGATCAGGCTAGCCTTGAACTTGCAGTCTTTTGGCCTCAGCCTCCCAGGTAGCTGAGATTTTAGTCTTGTACCACAAGATCTGACAAAACTTAGGTTTTGTTGAAACAGTACTTGACACAGGTTTTTCAAGGGCCCAGAGCAGGGTTGAAAGTATGAGGCCTCTGTCCCCAAACCCCATTCTCCTCCCAGAAGCAGACGCTGTTGACAGCTGCCTCTGGCCTGTCTGTCAAGTGGTGACGGTGGACTTCTGACACTGACTCCTTTGCATCCTGTGTTCTCCTCTCTCCTCTCCTTCTACGCCAATCGCTGCAGAAAGGAGGGAGACAGACTGAAAGCCAGCCGAAGTGACACAGCGAGGCTTGCTTGGAATGCTGTGGTGGGTGGATGCATGCCGCAGGCGGAGGCGGTGCCAGATGGTCTCCAGAGCTTCCTGAGGTTGGGCTCTGAACTTGTCCTGTTGTCCTGGTTCTCAACTCGAGCTTCTTAAAAAGTGGAGCTTGTATCTGAACAGCTTGACCAGTGTTTGAAACACTGCCTGGTTAATGTGCACATCAGTTACATGTCTGGAATTGAATGAGCCCAGATTTGTTTTTAAGCACGGGTCTCAAAGTAGAAACAGCTAAACCTCTTGGCCTAAACGTGGAAACCAGCTGCTTGTGGTTGAATTCAGTGGAGCTGCACAGCTTTGGCGATTCTACCTCCTCGTATTTAAAGAATCCCGTGGGTTCAGGAATGTGTGTGTGGCTGACACAAAAAAAACAGGGAGCCTGCCAGTCTCTCCAGCTGCATGTCCCGAGTCCATAGGGTGGCCGTCACTGTAGTCCTTCCTTGGGGGCATGCCTGACTGACCCTTGCGCTGGGTGCTTGCAAAGGCTGATGAGTTTCTGGGGAGCTTTGGGCCTTGGGTGTTGAAACGTTCCTTCCTAATAGCTTTAGCCTCATTCTTGTGGTTTGGACCTATAGTATTGATGACAGGTGAACTGAAAGGTAGCCATTTCCTAACTAAGGGACACTCTGCAGAGTCACTGTCCCATGTGATTAAAAACAATTCAAGGGTGTGGAAGATGAGACTCAAGAGCTGAGATTTTGGGACGGTAGAAGGATGGGATAAGAGAACTCAACGAACTCTGTGACCCCTGGGAAAAGCCTTGTTCACGCCTCCTCTCCCTCACTCCTCATTCCCTTCCCCTTCCCCCTCTCCTTTTTCTTTTCCTTTTCTCAGGGTGATCGGGGCCAGCCTACAGCCCACACTTCTCCTGTCTCAGCCTCCCCAGTGCTGGGATTACAGGTGTGTGCCCCCAAACTTGAGTGAGCTGGTTGATGCAGTGTGCCTCGACACAGACCGGATGGCTAGCAATGGGTCAAGTGTTCATGTTCTGGTTTTGGTCACTGCACTATCATATAAGACAATTTTATCTTTAGAAAACGCATACCAAATGTTCACATCTCCACTTTACCCTCACTTTTTCCAAATCGGAAATTATTTTAGAATGAAAAGCTTTTTGTTTTGTTTTGTGGGGTTTGTTTGTTTGTTTGTTTGTTTGTTTGTTTTTCAAGACAGGGTTTCTCTGTGTAGTTTTGGTGCCTGTCCTGGATCTCACTCTGTAGATCAGGCTGGCCTCGACCTCACAGAGATCCACCTGGCTCTGCCTCCTGAGTGCTGGGAAAAAAAGGCGTGCACCACCACCGCCCGGCTGAAAAGCTTTTAAAAGCCTTTCTTCCCATTCCAGTTTTGACTGGGAACCTGTCACCAGCCTCATGTTCAAAGGATGGCTGTGGTTTTCTGTGTGGGCCTGGGAGCAGTTCTAGTCCGATCAGAGTTAGAGTCCTTCTGCATGCAGGGGATGGATTCTACCAAGGCCTAAAATGTCTCCAAAGGCCCCCTTTTATTTTAGGGGAGAACTTGAAGGAAGAATCTGTGGTGACATCTGTCTTTTCTTCCTCTTGGTTCAGAACCAGAATGGGTCACGTGAGGCCATATGAGGGTTGCGTTAAGGAGCAGGGTCTGGCTTGGACACCACGGCTGTCCAGGGGCCTGGCACCTGCCCAGGTTTAGACACCTCCACACTGCCCCACTGTCCACTCAAAGTTCTTAAAGGCCATAGGAGTCATTCCTGGAACCCAAAGGAGGGAAGAGTTGTTGGATCTCCCAGGGAGACCCTAGATTTCCTGGAGATCTTGGTTTATATCTGTTGTCCTCACACAGTTACGACGGTGCCTCTCATCCTTCAGAGGTGTCCTCCGACTGCCAGATTCCGTGGCCATATTTCTTTGTGCCCCAAGCAAGAGACCAGGTACTTTGCTCGTCTGCCACCTCTTGCTCTTGTCTGCACTCGGGTTCTTGATGGTCTCATTGTTCCTTCTGGCTTTCGGTGTTCTGGTCTCTGTGGAAGGGGCTTGTATCAGAAACGTGGCGGCGGCGTCAGGGCTCCCTGTTGTGTGGGGGACAGTCCTCAGGGAGGAAACCAGCAGGACTGGCAGGCCCTCCACAAGTCTCTACCTCCAGAGTCAGGGCTTACAGTGGGGAAAGGAGGTGACGAGGGAAGGGGGCTGCGACAGCGCAGTGATCTGGAGGTGTCCCCAACTTAGGGATCTTGTCCTTTCTCCCTCTTCCTGTTCACTTCCTCTGTGACTGTGAGGTCCTTCTAACCAAGGTGTCCTTGTCAGATGCCTTCACCACGTGCAGTGGGACCTGTGCAGTGGTCAGGAGTGCCGTGGACTGCACAGGGCTGGCCCTCGCCTCTGCTGCTCTCTATCTGGCTCCCTTGGCCGTCTCTGCCTCTTCCTGGTTCCTGTGCCCTCCTGTTCTGCTCGGCCTTTCTGGCTTGTCTTCCTGGGCCCTGATCTACCCTGGCACAGTCAGTCAGCTTCAAACCCTGCTGTGGGATTGATTCTTAAGGTAGAAACCATCCTGGGTCCCCTTGCCACAGGGCTGTGGGGTGTGGGCTGAGAGAAAAACCGACAGACAGGGACAACAGCCAGAAGGTCCTGGGAGCATGATGCAGTCAGGAAAAGCGAAGGTTCTAGGGATAGGACTGTGCAGTCCCATATGGCAGCCATTAGCCGTGTACAGTTGTTGAGGTTTAGCTTAAATTAATTACAAATCTGTTGCACTGGCAGCATCACGTGTTCCTTTAGCCGTCTGTGGGATGGTTACGGTCTCTGGGCCTTTCAGACAGATCTCTCGACCATCAGAGAGCACTTACCGGCTCCTCCAAACATCCCTGAGTGCTTTCTTCGTGCGTGTCGGGAGCTCTCCCAAGTGCTCTCGAGGACTAGATTGGACGGCTTTGGAAAGCAGTTTGCCGCGGGCTTCCTTTAAACCGCTCCGTACTCCACCACCGCCATAAGCCAGGACGTTTCCGTGGTGCCTTGTATCATGTTCTGGAGGATTCTTGCCAGCAGAGACGTGACATCGTACTAGTTCATCTCTAACCTCTCAGCTTCCTGTTGCCACCACTCCGCCCTGCCCTAGGACTACCTGAACTACTTGCTCCATGTTGTCTTTTAAACTATTTATTTTCACTTCACCCTGCCCAAAAAGGAAGTTTTATTACTATACACAAGCAACCATTCAAGAAAAAGCATTTTCTTTTCCCTTTAAGACAGGGTTTCTCTGTGTAGCTCTAGCTGTCCTGGAACTCACTTGTAGACCAGGCTGGCCTCGAACTCACAGAGATCCGCCTGCCTCTGCCTCCCGAGTGCTGGGACTAAAGGGCTAGGGCACACACCTGTAGTTCTGTCACTTGGGGGACTGAGGCAGGGAAAGCGCTGTGAGTTTGAGGCTAGCCTAGGCCTGTCTCATAAAAACAGACAAGAAGAATAAAAGTCCCAAGCCAAGCCAGCAGACAGTAGTAGTAATGTGTGCTGGGGATGTAGCTCAGTTGTGGAACACTCGTCCTGTATGTGTGAGCCCTGGCTTCTGTCCCTCCCACAGCACATTCAGAGTGAATAACGCGCCTGTAGAAAAGTGACGGTGTGCTGACTCTCAGATGATGATGTATGGCTCCCCAGATTCCAGCAGGTCTCTTTCTCTGGCAGACTCTGTAGCACTCCCCTACTTAAGATAACCCCGAAGATGTGATGGCACCTGACAAGGTGTCCCCTGTGTAGAGGTTGGGAAGGTGTCAAAGTGTTTCAGGGAGGAATAGCTACTCTCTTCCCCGGAGCCGTGACCTCGCTCTGGTTCTACATGTATCTTTACAGAGCAGGTCCAAGGGGGTGTAATGGCTGCGATGTGGTGCCATGCAGCACACTTGAAGCTTCTGGGGCTCGGGTCACTTTAAATCTCCAGCAATCACCAAGTGTCCTAAAGAATTTGTGAAGCCTCAGGTATATTTGTCATATTGGAAATTAAAGGTGGTGGTGGTGGTTGTTTGGAGATAGGGTCTCACTGTGTAGCCCTCGCTGGCCTGGAACTCCCTTTGTTGAGTGGGCCTGCCTTGAATTTACAGAGAGCCACCTGCCTCTGCCTCCCCAGTGCTGGAGTTACAGGTGTGTGCCACCATGCCTGGCATTCTTTTTTTTTTTTTTTTTTAAGAACGTATTTATCTCACAGGTTTAGAGAGTGGAAATCCAAATTGCATCTCATCACAGTGGAAGTGTGTTTGTCTCTTGTCCGTATTCTGTTTCTTGTGATGCCACAAGCCACATGTGTTGGTTTTAAAAAATAATAGTGGTGCTGGTTACTGTTCGAGAAAGGTCACGAGGCATGACAAAACCCAGTATCAGAGCTTTATTAGGAGGAAGAGGGGGACAGAAGAGAGTGTGGCCAGGCCTGGGAAGAAACACCTGAGGAGGAGAGAGAGAGATGGGGGAGGAGGAGAGAGCAGAAGAGAGAGGGGAGGAGTCTGTGTCCAGCTTTTAAGGATTCCCCTGCACATGCACAGGTGGGCTTATGGAGCTACTGATGACATAAGACAGAAGACCCCTTGCTTAGCTACTGAACTGCGCATGTGCGGTCATATAGCTGGAGTGGCAGAATCCTAACAGCATGGCCTCTGGAAAACTCCAGGGGACACTCATGAGAGGATGAAGGTGAGAAGGTAAGGGAACACAGCCAATGAGATAGTTCAGTGACTAAAGACACTTGCCACCAACACTGATGACTTGAATTTGGGCCCTGGAGCCAATGTATCAGTGAAAGCAGAGAACCAACTGTACAATCACCCTCTGACATCCACATGAGGCCATGCACGCATGCCCACACATATATAAACATATATGTTAAATATTTTTTTAAGAAGAAAACATCAAGAGTCCTACTTTATCATGAAGATGGGTTCTAACATCAGGCTCCCTGGAGAGGTCTCAGGGACTCCCTAGTGGGTCCTGCAGACCATGCTTAGGGAACCACTAGAGACCACTGCATGCTGGGCTGGTAGGTTGACTGTCTAGTGTGAGATACCTACCATGCAGCCTCAGAGAAATCATGCCACCAGGCTCTGGTTGTCCTATATGCATGCTGGGGCTGTGGTTCCTGCTGAGCCTGTCTTGCAAGGTCATTTCCAGGCTTAGCCCATGCTTTTGAGGCCTCTCTCCCCAAACCAAAGCTGTGTATTTATAAACAGTATCACCAAGGAGCCTTTGAAGTGCATGTCATCTCCGATATGTAGGACAGTTATTTTTAAAAAGCTGGCATCCTGTTTTTATGCCACTGGTTCTGGGGACACCTCCGTGAAGCCATTCATTATTCTCAGTTTACAAACAGGGTGGTTGAGACTTGGTTTAAGTCTGAAAACAGGGACTTGTCTCGAGTATACTGACACTGACGGCCTGTTCCTAAGGCACACAGGCTCTGGGTGGCTTAGCTGGAGCTCTTATCTGATGTGGGGCTGTGATTTTGACATACTGACACATTCAAACAAGGAGATTGCCACTGTCAGCGATTCTCTGCTTAAATAAATTACCCTCCATGTGAGTCACATAAGCTTTGAAGATCTAAAGACATCACACAGAGGGAACCAGTTTAGAACTCCTTGAAGTGCAGATTTTTAAATCAGCTGGGTTGCTGGGTGTGGTGGTACACACCCATAATGCTAGTACTTACAGGTTCTGAAGGCAGGATGAGTGTGAGTTCTGGGCCAGCCTGGGCTACATAGCAAGCCATCTCAAAACAACAGATCACCAGCCCAGGGATGGTAAATAAATGGCTTCCTTTGTTTGTTTTTTGTTCAAGCTGGCCTTGAACTCCAGATCCTCCTGCCTCTCCCTCCCTGGTGCTGGAATTACAGGCCTGTGCGAGCATGCCCAATGGTGCCTGTGTTTTGACTGGTAAAGACCTGCCCATCTTCCGGAGGTGTTTGTCATCATGAATTACCCGTCTTCATGGATCATTTCCCAGGAAAACAACTTTCTGTGCCCTCAATCCTGAAGTAGCCCTACTCCATCTTGTAGGGTCATTTGACTGTGATGTTGGTGACAAAGAGCAATAGTGAGGTCTTTTCTTGAACCAGGGAATGGAGCTGGAGGTACAAGTCTGTGGCAACTAGCTGTTCAGATGGTATTTAAGGAAATCCTCTTAGTTGAGTTAAATCCCACCCTCTCTGCTCCAGTGGCGGAAGCCCTCCAGCAGCCAGCCGTACTTAGTTACAGCGCTGTGTCTGGGATAGCATGGAGAGTGGTCTTTCTCTTCTACCAGCGTTAATGTAATGAATATAGTAACTAACTGAAGGTGTATGTTTCGGTCTTGTGATTTTTAAAGATCCACTTCAGTTGCAGTTGATAGAAGTCCAGTTCCGGCTAGCTTGAATGAAACAGAAAGAAAGGGGGTGAAGGTGGTGGTGAGCCTTAAGAAGAGAATAGTTCTTTAATCCCAGCACTCAGGAGGCAGAGCCAGGTAGATGTCTGTGAGTTTGAGGTCAGCCTGGTCTACAGAGCGAGATCCAGGACAGACAGGCACCAAAGCTACAAGGAGAAACCCTGTCTCAAAAAACCAAAAAAAAAAAAAAAAAAAAGGATAGTAGAATGTAGGGTTGCTGGGTCCCTTCTTTCATACCACTGTGTGGGCTGTCTCGTGGTTCCACGGTGACGACCAGCTACTCCATGCTTCCATCCCATCCTTTAGCCACCTCAGGGGGGAAAGTTTCTCTTGCTAAGTTTCAGAAAATCTTTAGAATGAAGTCTCATAGTCTCACTAGTTCTAATTCCTTGGCCACTTCCCGCTCCCCTCCCTCCACTTCACAATCACTGATTGGCTAGCCTGGGTCACTTGACCACACCTGGGCCCAGACTTGCTCCACCAGAGACTGAGCCATGGGGTTGAAGCTGTTAGATTGGACAGGGGGGGAAAGATTTTGGTTTGTGGGCTCCCATACCTCAGTACTTTGGGGGGAATTATCATTCAAGTAGCTACTGTATCTGGCAAAATTAAGAACTAGATCACTTGGTCTCAGGAAAGATGACCTTGTTAGCTGTGACCACTTTGATGCATAGATATGTGGTGGTTGGATGGAGCCAATCATGTGATGCCCAGGTGTGTAGCTCCCTGTTGGGGAAATGTGGTTGTCAAATCTGTCCCCCTCCCACCCACATTCTCTTGAATGGTCACATTTTCAGGACAGAGAATCACAAAAGGATATTAGCCAGGCTCATGAGCCCTAAAGAACTGCCCAAGGCACCTTCAGAAATACTCAAAGCCCTGTGACAGTTTGAAAAGACCCAAATATGATCAGGTCATTTTTCCTGAAATTCATCATACACTATGATCCCAGCCTCCCAGGGAGGCAAAGGCAGGAGGGTTGTGAGTTCAAGGTCAGTTTGGGCTACTGAGGGAGATTCTGTCTCAAAAAACCCACCTGTAGTATCCTGGCCCAGCATGGGTGATGACTCACAGAATCTGGAGCTGGGCAAACAACCTGTAGACAGCTAGCTCCACCGGAGGCTTGCCAGCCCTTGCTTGGGGCTTATGTGACCAAGGATGCAGGGCTCACTGATGCTGTAATGTTCTGGGCATCCTGAACTGTGTAAGCTTGTGGACTTCCCATCTTCCTCCAAGAGGGAAGGTTTCAATGAGGAAGAGATGCTTGGGTGCACCACCAAAACCGTGGTGACAGTGACCAGAACTGGGGCAACAGCCTGTGTCAGAAGTGGGGTTTGGGCTCAGGAGCTCCCAAAGACAGCAGAGACCACACCCTCATGTTCTGGAAGGCCAGTGACAATTGTCATACCCTCCTTCCAAGCCCATAGCTTGAGATGATAAGGGTATGAACTAGGAGAACTAAGCCAAGCCTCCTTAGCTCCATGAAACCCTACAATTCCACATGTACAACACAAGTTCTCAAGGTTAATTGGGAGGAAGGCCCTGTCCAGGTTGCAGGTGGCTCCCTTAGATGCCTGCAAACATTGCCGTTCCCTTCCTCTTCTCAGCCAAGTAAGCCATTGTGTTCTTCTTGGGATGCGTCTCCCCTCACCTCCACCCCCAAGTCTCTCTCCCCACTCAGGCTTCTGTGTAGATCCTACCTACTCCTTTGAAGGTTTCTAGGAGCCCTCTGAAGTATCTGGTCTGCTGCTGAGTTCCCCAGCATCCCCACACTGGTGACTCTAGACTGGGCGTACCCTCAGATGGAAGTGCCCTGAGGTCAGGGTCCTGCATGTGGTAAGCCTGCACTCTGTTTAACATTTGTGAGTCCCAAGGCTTGGGGCTCTGTGGGAGTGTGGGAAACGGTCCGGTCATATCAACTGAAGCCACCAAAGGCGACTGAAGAGCTTCCCCAGAGGACCAAGAAGGTTTTAACATACACAGGGCTGTCTGACATATGTTTTTGTTTTTCGAGACAAAGTTTCTCTGTATAATAGCTCTGGCTGTCCTGGAACTCGCTCTGTAGACCAGGCTGGCCTCAAACTCCCAGAGATCTGTCTGCCTCTGCCTCCCGAGTGCTCGTATTAAAGGTGTGCACTACCACTGCCCAGCAACCAGACACATTTTTTTAACAAGGTTTTTAAATTACAGAAATAAAATACATAAATTACAGGGTGTGGTGGTGAATGCCTATTAAATCTCAGCATTGGGCAGGTGGAGGCAGGAAGGTTTGAGAGTTCAATGCCATAGTAAGACTATTCTGAATGGATAAGTGGATGAGTGAATGATTGAAAAGCTTAACGTCTAAGTGTAGCTAAAGTAAGTTGCAAATACATTTTCTTCATGACCAGCTTGAAGCTCTCATGTAGCTGGTGGCAGCCATTGATTGGACAGTGTAGATTCTGGACCCTTCTTAGAATAGCTGACAGGTTTTGGATGGTGCCAAGCCTGGCATTGAATTCCTTCCAGGTGTTTCTGGTCAGATGCAGCAGATGTTTGCAGCTTCCTTCCTCAGCCTGATGGTATTTCCTCCATCTTCCCCCTGGCTACAGGATGCACGCCAGAAATTCCGATCTGTCCTGGTCGAGGCGACGGTAAAACTAGATGAACTGGTGAAGAAAATCGGCAAAGCTGTGGAGGACTCGAAGCCTTACTGGGAGGCCCGCAGGGTGGCCAGGCAGGTAAGGTGGCCTGCAGGTGTCTCCTCCGCCCACTGCCCCCACCTGCGTTTGGGGGTCACCCTTTGGTTTCTGTATCTCCCACGGGAGGTTAGAAGCACTCATCCCATGTGAAGTGGCTCTGGCTTTTGTACAAGGATGGCTGCATTTGATCGGTTTCCCTATACCCTGCCCTCATCAGCTCCGTTCCAGCTCATGACACCATTGATACTGTATGGGTGCTGATAATGGGATGGCTCTTGCCACGTGACTGAGTCCTCTCAGTTGGAGAGCTGGACTCACGGACATTGTGAATGTGTCCCGAGCTTGTGCATTCTTCCTCTCCTAGTGGCTGCCCGAGAGGCACCAGGCAGAATGACCCCTGAGAAGCACTTCTCACCTCCTGATGTGTCGAGTTTGAGTGTTCAGTGAGCGAAGCTCCGCTACATGGAATTTTGTTTAGGGTATTGAGTACAGAAGGAATCCATGAACAAGCAAGTGAATGATGGGCGTGGGGAACCACCAGCCAATCCAGCATCCTCCCCTAACTTAGAATTCTCCCCCTCCTCACCACTCACATCCCTCCGAACACTTTCCTGCTAATAACTGGGGGAGCAAAGCGGTCTGGTTGCCGTTATCCAAATCATACTTGGTGGGTGGGGCCTCATCTGGCTCCCGCCACACCTGAGTGGGTTTTACAGCCTCCTTTTCTCTTCTGTACCCCAAATCTCCTTTGGGACAGGGGTAGGAGGGAGCGGTACTGGGAGGCACCTCATCTGCTGGGAAGCAGTGGATTGTGACATATCCCTTCCTTCTCTTCTCTTTTGCCACTAAGGATGACAATCATGATCTCTGAGGCCCTTGGGCAACTATTGAATTGTCAGCTATAGCCAGATAATGCCAGATCCCGCAGGTGGCTGGCTGCAATGGGCAGAGCCCAGATGAGTCTTGAGGGGCTTGGACTGGAGCTGAGCATGCAAAGCCTCTCACCGACCTCTTTCCTGCTTGCTGGTGGGAAGTGGGGAGAAGGATTGGGGTGCCACTGCCCTCCGTTCCAAGGGACTTTGGTCTCTAATGGAGGAACTGGAAGGCTCAGGCAGGATGTTAACATCTCATTCTGTGGGTGACAGGTTACCTGGGCTTGAGCCAGATGTTGTGACTGGCCCTGTGACCTTTCTGATGGTAGAAAGTGTCCCACCTCAGCTGTTGCCAAGTGGGGTTCCTGTTTTCTTCCTCTGCCTCATCCCAGCTCCCTTCCTTTTGATGTTGGCAAACCCCTCTGACTTGCCCTGCAAAGCGCTTCCTCCAAGTGTGCATCCTGAGCTGCATCCCATTCTTTTTTTTTTTTAAAGATTTATTTATTTATTATGTATATGGAAGAGGGTGCCAGATCTCATTACAGATGGTTGTGAGCCACCATGTGGGTGCTGGGAATTGAACTCAGGACCTCTGGAAGAGCAGTCGGTGCTCTTAACCTCTGAGCCATCTCTCTAGCCCCAGCATCCCATTCTTGAAATGTTGGAGGCGTTGTTCTTAGGACTGAAACAGAGGATGTGTCTGACAGTGGAGTCCTGGATGAGCTTGGGTTTCAGTGTCATTTTTTTTTTTAAAAGAATTTATTGTGGAAAATTTAGAACCGGCTTACTCCCTCCCTCCTCCCCTTCCTCCTTCTCTGCCTTTTCCCTCTTCACAGGTGGTTTCACACATTTGGACTGCCTATATCCCCCATCCAGCATCCCATTGAATCCCACAGAGTACTCGCAAGGAGAAAAACCTTTCCTACAACTTGGCTTTCTGTAAAGAGTTTTAGAAAGACGTAGTCACAGGACCAGCAGAAGTTGTAACCCTGCGTCAGAACTCTACATTGCCTCGTTCTCAATGTCAGATCGTTTTCCTGACAATAAATCAGGCCATCTTGTGACGCTGGGACCAAGTCCAAGTTAGACCAAGAGGAGCCAGACCTTGCCATCTTTTCTGAGCTGGGCTGGGGGCAGGGGGCTGGCTTTTGATTTCTTTGGGAGCTTTTGTGCTGGGGCCCAAGCTGTTTCTAAGGCTGTCAGCACGAGGGTGAGGGCCCTCCTGTGGCATGGCCTCTGCTTGCTCTGCTCTGCGGGGTCTGATTGCCCTAGCAGGAGTCTTGGACCTGTCATGTTATCACTGGCAGAGCAACTTTTGTTTATTTGCTGGGTTTTTTTGTTTTGTTTTGTTTTTTTGCTTTCTCTTTTTAAATTGGTAAAACATATATAACAAGAAAATTTCCATTGAACCGTTTTAAAGTTTGCTGGTTCAATGGCATCGACATTTACTTGGTTATGCATCCCAGAGCACCAGAACTTTTTCCCTTCTCCAATTCGGGTTCTGTAGCCATGACTACACAATCGCTCCCCATTCCTCTCTCCGCACAGACCCTGTCAACCATCTGCCTGCTTCCTCTCCTAGGAGCTTACCTACTCTAGATGCCTCCTAAATGTCGAGGTACTGAGGAGTGTTCAGGGTTTGTGACTGGCTCGTTTCATTTGACATAGGTCCCTAGTGTTCACCCGCGGTGTGTTACACGTTTCCCTTCGTGTATTCGTCTGTTTATTGAGACAGAGTCTTACTATGTAGAACCAACTGACTTCACAGAGATCTCCCTGCCTTGGCCTCCCGAGTGTTGAGATTAAAGATGTGGGCCACCATGCCCGGCTCCCTCCTTTAAAAAAAAATATTTTGATGTGTATTCATTTATTTTGTGTGTATGGGGGTGGAGCGTGGTGCCATAGCCCACACGTGGAGGTCAGAGTACCACTTGCAGGAGTCAGCTCCCTTCTACAGTGTGGGTGCTGTGGATCACACTCAGGTAACCGGGCTTGGTGGTCAGAGCTCCTTTCCCTCTGAGCCGCCCCACAGCCCGCCCTCCCTTTTCAGGGGGAATGCTATTCTCCTGCCTGTATTACCACATCGAGTGCATCTGTCAGCACTGGCAGTCTTGTTATTTTTAAATGTTTGGAATGCGTCAGAAGAGGGCAGAGCCCTCTGTAGTCTGTAAGGGCAGCGTCAGCACAAAATGACAAGGTCAAAGCTCAGTGCTGCATGTTGGGTGTTTATGGGGCCACTTAAGGCCATGTTCTACATTTAACCTTCTCTAGAAGAGTCGCTAAGTGAGGAAACATTTAAAATTTGTAGAGTGACTTGGCTGGAGAGCTGGCAAAGCTTGGCCTATGAAGCCAGGCTGAGTGGCTTAGAATCCCGGTCACTGGTTAGTTCAGCGGGTCTCTTCCAGCCTG
>CABHPH010045196.1:0-17390 GCA_902168325.1 Peromyscus nudipes | reverse complement strand
AGTCCTCAATATTCTAATGAGCTCTGTTTTCTTGAACTGGCCACTCAACTTCCTAAGGGCTTCATGTTTCATCTCTACAGTAATTGAGCTAATTGACTTTTAAGATTGCTAAGATTTAAAGGTATCAGCGATAGCTATATGCATTCTGTTGGAGTACTCTTTCTAGTAGTACTTTAAAACAAATATTCATCTATAATCTGACATAAGGCTCAGTTAATATGAGATTCCATACACTATTTATTTCTCAAATTGTTTTACTTAATGTCCATTTGTAAAAGATATCCTCCACATTGTAGCTTATTAGTGAATTTGAAAAAATATTTAAAATATGTTAACAGTCTGTGAATTATATTTTGAGACTCATTTTGAAATGTTCCAGTAGTATTTTAATAGTTTTTTTACAGTAATATGGCTTGCCACGTTAAAATGTTTAATTACTTAATGCTTCTGGTAACCAGTCCGTGATCAGGACACTTCATTGTTAGTGTGATTCTAGCTCAAACACAAAGCTGCTCTTGGTTTCTGTATCATAGCTAGACAATCACATAGCTGCCTTTATGAATAATGGTTTATTAGCTCAATATGAAGAACGATAACCAAATTCTTGGCATCATAAAATGTTGTGTATTTTCCTTGCTTATGTAGCTAAACTTAAAATCAATTCCTTTGTTACTTGGCACCTTGAGTTCTTTAGTTGATGGGATGTAATAGTGCCCAATGGCAGCGGCCTCTGCTGTGGGTGGTCTGCCCATCTGGGTGCTGCTATCTCCATGCAGCTTTCAAGTGGGTAAGAGTAGGGAAGGCACATGCAGCAGGCAGGGCAGACCAGGAAGGTGCAGCTGTGCCTTTTAGCTCAAGTAGTGACAGTGACATGTGACAGGGTGTGGTAACCAGTTGCTTTTATTTTATTCCCAGATAGATGCACCTGATGCTGAGCCAGTAGCTGAGTCAAGATTTGAGTCTCAGTTCTCTCCTGATAACGACAGTGTCTATTCTGTCCGGACCTCCGTGTTGTCTCTTCATGATAGTGCCTGTAGTGATGGCATGAACTACGGCCCCTCCCTTCCATCATCGCCTCCCAAGGTACAACAGAAATATGACTTCATTTTAGAGAAAAGTCTGTGTATAACCTTTGGAGGTACGGGTTCCTCTGCATTGTAGGAGTAGCACATCTTAGTCACTTTTGTATCGCTATGAAGAGACACCATGAGCAAGATAACTTAAAAAAAAAAAAGAAAAAGAAAGAAAAAGCATTTAATTGTGGGCTTGCTTACAGTGTCAGAGAATAAGTCTACTATGATGACAGGGAGCTGGTAGCAGGCAGGGAGACAGGATGCTGGAGTGGTAGCTAAGAGCTTATATCTTATCCACAAGCAAGAGGAAGGTAGATGATGAGAATGGGCCTCGAGTGGGCTTTTGAAACCTCAGAGCCCACTCCCAGGGACACACCTCCTCCAACAAGGCCACACTTCCTAATCCTTCTCGACAGTCCACCAACTGGCAACCAAATATATAAGCCTATAGGGGCCATTCTCATTGAAACCACCACATAGCAAATTAATGATGTCACATCTCTGCAGTCACAGATGTAGCTGGAGTTTTCTCCAGTCCCACCCGGGGCCCGCAGCTGCTCAGACCCGAATAAACACTCAGAGGCTTATATTAATTACAAACTGTATGGCCTATTGGCTCAGGCTTCTTGCTAGGTAGATCTTACAACTTAAATTAACCCATAATTCTTATTTATGTTTAGCCACGTGGCTTGGTACCTTTTTCCGGTTCTGCCTTCACATCTTGCTTCCTCTCTGTCTGGCTGGCGACTCCTGACTCAGCCTTCCTGTTCCCAGAATTCTCCTCTCTCTTTATCTTGCCTACACTTCCTGCCTGGCTATTGGCCAATCAGTACTTTATTTATTAACCAATCAGAGCAACACATTTGCAGCATACAGAGCAATATCCATGGCACACAGATTCATGTCAGATCCAAATAGTTTCACTGTTGTTGATTGTTTAGATTACTGGTGACTAGTTCTGATGTTTGCTAGACAGACTGATAGAACAAAGATTCAAAGTTTTTTTTTAAGATTTTCTCAATATATTTCTCAAATTATGCTTTTAGCAACATGTTTGGAAAACTTAGAATGACTATGTTGTTTTAGTGGTTTTTTTAACTAACTTTTAGACAAAAGAATATAGTAAGTTTTTTATTGTAATTTAACAGTTACTAGCTAATTTATACTTAGTGTCGCACATTTTAATGTAAAGTGATGTCAAAGAATATTACATATATATTCTACATATAATCTACATAAAGATTATAGTGGAAGGCAGTATGTGTTGATGTCAGTGGATATGAATGAAGGGCAAAGTCACTGTGTGACATGCCTGCTGTCTTTACTTTAAAAATGGATTGTTAATGTAAATGCCAATACTCTATCAGTGTTCTTGGTGACATAATGTTCAAAAATAATATTTTAAAACCTGTGCAAACTTATAAGTACAAACATACATGTTGATATATATTTTAATTTGGAGTTTCTGATTCCTAGAGATTGTGCTTCTCTATATTTTAGCCATTATTTTTCATTGATCTCTACATCTATTCTAGTCATTTTTGCTTTATATTGGCTGCTTATTCTGTTCATTTGTTAGAATCTCAGAGAATTGATTTCTAAAGCAATTATACATATATACATGTATTCTGAATATTTGTGTACTTTTGGGTAGAGAAAAACCTAAAGTGTGTGATGTGGTACTTCCCAACCCCAGGTTACTTCCAAGAAAACAAGGACATGTGGGGTCTCGGCTCTAGCCGATTTATCTATTGTGTACAGTAATGACTGAGAATAGAGCATCTAGACAGTTCATGTGTGAACATAATTTCTTTTCTGTGTTGGAAATACACAGTAAGCGAACATGAAGATAAAGAGACCTGACAACATTTTTTCTTAAAGTGATACTGTGTTTTCTGCTACATTGAATTTAGTGGGAAAGGGCTCCATTTATGAGCAGGTTGTGGAGCAAAATCCCTCGTGTCTGGCTTTGTTTCCCTTCTTTCCTGATTAACAACTGGTTTTGGCCAGGACATTTGCAGAGCATTTTGTGTTATGTCTGAAGTGCACCTGTTACCCTTGCCCATGCCACCGGGCACCCTCCTGGAATTGGTTTGCAAGGTACCATCTTTAGTGAGTAGCCACTCCTCGCCTACACACCTGAGGTCCCTGGCTACAGCCTGTCTGGACTGTGTTCATCCATGACTGGCCCCAGGGCTGGAAGCTTGTTTCCTATCCTGGTGGGATCTCCTAATCTGTAGCATTGCATACTTCTTGCCAGTGGGACAGATTGCATTGTTTAATGTAGTAATTATTACTTAAAGGGATCGCACAATCTGCACACTGAGAAGCATATATTTTACAGGGCAAACACTGGCTATATGCAGCACAACATATTGACTTGCTGAAGTCTGTTGCCTCATTTTTTTTCCTAAGCAGTTTACTCTTTTGTTGAATCAAAGTTTGGCAAGCTGGCCTGACAACTGAAATATTTAAACTAAAAAGCAACAAATAAAACATTAATGAGGGTGTTTAAACCTCCTGTGGGCTTTCAGTTTCCTTAGTTAGATACTGCAACTCTGGTGTTTTCTTGTGTTTTGCTTTTGTTTGTTTTTGTCTCTGAATTTTGGTACCTAGATTTCTACTAGGAAAAATTATAAAACTGAATAAACTATATGATCTATCCTCCCTGGTTGCATTAAGTTCATCATAAGGGGTTTGTTAAGGAATTCAAAATCGACTTTTAGATAAAATATAAGCTCACCTCAGGACTTCTCAGTGAATAGAATGAGGCCATTACCATCTATGGCTATTTAAGCATTTGTGGTTATGTACACTATATGAACATATCGAACATATGGGTATTTAAGAAAAACAAAGATGCCCATGTACAGATTTTAAGAATGACGAAGTGGAACCCTAGGGCCTCAGTGTTCCTTCAGTTTTTTACTTAATATGTAGACTGGAGGAAACACTGAGGCCCTAGGGTTCCACTTTACTGCTGGGTTGGTATGCCCCTGGGATTTATAAGTGATGACCTTGGAGCATGAGCTTGCCTTTGGGGGAAGCCTTGAGCTTCAGAGCCAGTTTAGTACAGC
Source organism: Peromyscus nudipes (assembly GCA_902168325.1). Classification (NCBI taxonomy): domain Eukaryota; kingdom Metazoa; phylum Chordata; class Mammalia; order Rodentia; family Cricetidae; genus Peromyscus; species Peromyscus nudipes. Next base: position 13,240 of record CABHPH010045196.1, on the reverse strand, counting down.
AGGCACAGCAGCTGTGAGCTGCTGCCTCTGTTCACAGAAGTCTCCCATTTTGGCAGGGGGAGTGTATATTATATTTTAGTTTTATTTATTAATACTTACAGATTTAATTTATCCATGTCTGTGTCATCCGAATTACAGGCAGTTTATTAAATACTCATTTCATTTGAGCATGGTGGCCTCCTCATCACTTGCAGGGTTTTTTTTTTTTTTTAAACAGGGTCTTAGTATGTAGCCCTGGGTAGCCTGGAACTTGCTATGTAGACCAGGCTGGCCATGAAGAGTTCTGCCTGCCATTGCTCCACCCCCACCCCACCCCCAGTGCTGGGGTTCAGGCTTGTGCCACAAAGTCCAGTCAGTCAAGACTGTAGGCAGATTCAGAGTTCTAGGCCAGGAATGATTTTCAGAGTGAATTCCTGTCCCAAGGGACCCAGGAAATACAAACAAATAAAAGGTATATTTTCGTTGTATCAATTAGCTATAGCCATTGAACTTTTTTCCCTTTTAGTTGTTCTAGATTTAAATTTGGGGGGTTAATTTGAAAAATAATTTATTACTTTTTATTTAGTGCTTCTAAAAACATGACAAAATGTAGTAATAATCGTTTTCCAAAACTGAATGTCAGTTGACATCTGTTTAAAGATTCAACATAGTTTCTGAAGAAATCCTTGCTTTAAAAAAAAAAGGACCTAAGAAAACAATTGGTAAAGATTTAATAGCTGTATGTTATGTCCCCTGCAATCTATTCTGTTACACTCATATTCTTAGCCTGTCACCAGCGATGAAATTGTCTGTCATGACTGACAACTAGTTCTCCAGGAAATTTTATGTGTTCTAGTACAGGGGGATTTTTTGTTTGTTAAGATAAATGTAGATGTAACCAACCGTCTTATAAATAAGAAACACAGAACCAATGCAAAGAAGAAAGCCAAGAGGTCAGAGCTAAGAGCTAAAACCTTACCCTTCCTCCTGCAGTGGTCCTACCTCTCCGAAGGAGCCGCTACTTCCTGTTTAAAGTCTTTATATAGTCTCTGTTCTGCCTTCTCATTGGTTGTAAACCCAACCACAGGACTGCCTCATCACGGCCTGTCTGTATAGACCTCCAGGTGTTCTGTGGTTGGTATTGAGATTAAAGGCATGTGTATCCAATGCTGGCTGTATTCCTGAACATACAGAGACTTACCTAGCTTTGTCTACCAAGTGCTGTGATCACAAGCGTACACCACCACTGCCCTGCTTTCCTATGGCTTGCTAATAGCTCTGACCCCCAGGCAACTTTATTTATTAACATACAATTAACATTTTGGTACAAAAGAAAAATATCACCATAGATAAACCTTCCTGTTCACTTATCACAGCAAGCACTTTTTTATTATGCATTCCATCATAATAAAAAGCAGCCCAGGCATCCTACAGATCTCTGCTTTGTGGCATCCTCTAGCATATGATCCTGCTGCATATTTATAGTCCCATCCATTCTGGGATGGTTTTGGAGATGGGCATATGATTGAAAACTACCTGAAGCCCTTGAACCAGCAGGCAGAGAACAACAGTGAACTGTTGGTGGAGGAATTGCTGGCTATTAAGAAGGAAAGATGCTACCCTTAGCATATTAGGAGCCATATGAAAATAGTAAAGAGAAGTGTACCTTAATTCAGAAAATGGGAGAGTGGTGGTAAGGTAGAGGAGTTGAGACTGTAAAGTGCCGCAAGAATTCTCTGCTACGTTGCTATTGCAGCTGTCAGAAACTTTATCATTTGAGTAATCTATATCAGTCATTATCCAGAATGTAGTGTGGTAATGAGCAACCTTCAATCTTGCATTAAACTTAAGAAATGAGAAATAAATTTCATTTATATTTGATCTTTTAATTTCTCACCTCTCTCCATTTTTCCTGAGAACAAGAATATATCAAGTATTAGTATATATGTTTGAAAGACTTTATTTAAGATACCAAGAAGCATGGGAAAATGGAAGGATTATTTTGAACATTGGACTAGAAGAAAAACTGTTTTACTTTTAGAGCCTTATGATGTATAAACATGAAACAGTAGGCTATTCAGCACCTATATGCTTCTGAAGTATGCGTGTGTTATCTGCCTTTTCAGTGTGTCTGTGCCACTTTCCATGAATAATGCGTGGACATTTTGTCTTAGAATTTCCAGTAAGCTCCAGCTAACAAGGGTGGAGAAACTGCTTTTTTTTAATGAAAAGCAGTTTTGATTATGTTTCTTTGAGGCATGAGTGAGATGATTTTCTAGTAATTATTGTAATTAATTTAGTAATTCTGAAACTTACCAATCGTTTGGTAAGTATGTTATTTTTTATAAGAATAAAATAACTGAAAAAAATTTTAAAAATTGAAAAAAAAAAAGAATAAAATAACCGAAGTTGGATACTGGAGCCTACAGTCTACCTAGATTGTGGGGTGTTGAGGTGGCCTTGTCCTATCCTTTGTTCCTAAGGATACTAGTGATGTTAAATACTTCTGTGAGAGACCACTACATCTATTCTCTGTGCTAGGAATATTTGATAATTTGGAAAAAATGATACCTTAAATTGAAGACAGGAAGTACAATAGATTGTTTCAAATAGTTAAGTTCATAACAAAAAGGAAGAGACCCACATCTGAAGTACATTTTAGATGTCTAAAATGTCAGTTATTTATAAAGTAGAGGAAAATACTGGAAGGTGTCGCCCTTCTTTTGTGTGGAATTGTGAGTGGCACATAAAGCCCAGAATCCCCCAAATGACAAATTTGGTGTTATAAAGAACTTTATCTCAATAAAATATGACATATACAGACTTAGAACCCTGGTAAACTGCTTTCAGTCCAGACTTCACATCCCGAAAAGAAGACGTGACTGCACCTGGTAAAAGGTGCAAGGAGGGATGTGGAGAGAGTATTCATATGGGGTACACAGGTTCACCTACACTAATTGTCAGGAGTCTGCATGGTAAAATGCTGCCCAGTACACTTCTTCCAGATCTCATTTTTAAGGAAGTATAGGCTTTATAAGAATAGTTCATAGGCACTCCACTGTCTCATAGTGTGAGAGATGAGCAATTGCTTTACTAATTCAAGCTTGGTTTGACTACACAACATTGTGTTACATAAACAACTGTAGTAGCTAAGGTCTGTTGGGCATTTCCTATTAAGTCAAGCCTATTTTTAACTCTTCTGGTCCCCCTCAGAAGTCCTGTGCTAGAATCTATTATTTTGCCATTTGAAATAGGTGAGAGGAACAGAGTAGAGAGTGAGAAGTGTGAACTTTGTCAAAGCTTAAACTAATTGTGAACCAGTATCTGAACTGAGGCTTCAAGAGTGACAAGAGTGACAATCCACCATAATTATGCTGCTGAGGAGGGTGGAGTGGACTTTAAATACTGACATCAAGGTATAAAGACAGTGGAGAAAACTGTAAATACTACTTAGTGATGGTTCTGTTTAGATGTTAAGATATTAACTTCATGTGCTAGGATATATACATACTTCCATGAATATTTTAGAGATGCATAAAATGGGCGGATCAGTATCTGATTCCAGACATATGTTCTGGGGAAGTAAATGGACAAAGGAGTCACAAGTACAGGCTTCCATAGTATTCTCTGTCCATAAGCAGTATATATTTGTACAAAATGAATCTATTATGTGTGAATGTATTCTTAAGACCTTTGCACTTTAAAAGTATTGAAAATGCTATGGATGTTGTTCCATGGTACGATGCTTGCACAGTGTGTACAAAGTCCTGAGGTTGACCCCCAGTATCATAAGAAGGAAAACAAAAATGTTGATAAGACAATCTAAGGGAAACATATACTTATTAACAGCAGTCTGTAAAGCAGATGCTTGCCCCAAGGGTGTCAATGCTAAAATATGTCTGTTGTGAGGAAACGTGTGCATTCATATAGGTCTGTAGAATTTTAAACTTTTAAGGAATTTTAGAAATTTTCTAATATGTAGCTGTCAAGACAAGTTCTTTTATATACAGATTGCTAATAATGGAAACTAGATTAGAATATAGGTTTTTATGGTTCTCTGGTATAGTATTACTTGTTAACTCTTACAGAACACACAGATTTTCCTACAGTAATCTGAATTTCAAGGCTTTCTATTCTTCTGCATGGATACCAATAGTTACCTATAAATAACTTACTCCTGGAGGGTCCTGGGATTCCAGATTCAGGCTGTCATACTTGGTACTCTCAATATACAGCAGCTTCCAGGAGGTGTGACTTGAGAATATGAGCTGTTTGCTTCTCTGTGTAGCTTAACTTGGAATTGTTTTGCTTGTAGCTAGAACTAAACATTGTATCTAAAATTCTTATATTTGACCTATTCTATAAGTGTAACTCAGTGGAACATGAAATACAAGATTTGTAAGAAATGTAATAAGTAAAACATTTATGAAATTAAAAAAATATGCAGGAAACATGCTCAGTGAAGAATATATGCATATATATAAGGTTTTAAAAATAATGAATAAATGTGTTTTATTTTTCACTAAATAGTAATTCACCAAAAAGTGGCTTATAATAAATTGATATAACTATTAAGTCTCAGTTTTGATGAGTGGCTTTGTCTGTTCATTATCAGGATGTGAATGCTAGTTCTGACCTAGTACTTGGTCTTCAGATGTCCCTGGAAGAACTCTACACACAGAACCTACTGCAGGGACAGCAGGCTGCCTCTCCTCCCACAGACATGAGCATGGCAGCTACTTCTGGTTTTGCCATCAGTGACTACACACCTGCAAACGCTGTTGAACAAAAATATGAATGTGCAAACACAGTAGCATGGACTAACTCACAGTTACCAAGTGGCCTGTGCACCACAGAGCTTGCCTCTCCACTGCCTCCTGTAGCTCAAAAGGTATCCTGCAGCTAGCTCCTGGTGTGACTAGGCAGATGATGGGGGAGGGGAGAGAGAAGAATTACATCCCGAGTCTCTTTTAGTTTGGGATGAGTGCTTGTGTGACTCTGAGGTGACCTATGAACTCTTGATTGATTGTGAGTTCTTGATAAAGCACAACTCATGGGGAACATGTGTAATGTCGAAATGGTCACTCCAAAGTCTAATCTTCTTTCCATGTGACTGTCTTTTTTCTTTCTTTTGGGGTTCCGAGTATTTAACTGAACAGAGCTCTCTGGCTTCTGATGCTGAGTCTGTCCCGCTGCAAAGTATGTCCCAGGAAGCTTTTGAGAGGACAGTTACTATAGCAAAAGGCAGCTCTAGTCTGGGTAAGTTGCTCCTCAGCCCACAAGAGGACAGTGGATTTCAACTTCATTTTTATCTGCAGAGAATGAATGCTAGAAATGTTCTTGCTTCTTTTTATGTGCTCGTTATTTTTCCTGACATGTGAACAGGTTTGTTTGTTTCATACTAGCTTGCATCCCTTATTCTCTTATTTCCAAGTATTCAAAAAATCTCATTTACATTCAAGTAAAAGTTATATGAATTGTGTGTGTGTGTGTGTGTGTGTGTGTGTGTGTGTGAAATAGCAAATCAGAAAAGGAATTCTTAGAAAATGAGAAGTCAGCAATTGGAATTCTAAGTTCTTTGAGAAAGTAAGTTATTACTTTCTTTGAATATTGCTAGTTATGCAAGAGTCAGATTGTATTTAATTTCTTTCATTCACCGATAGAAAGACTAACGACTGCCAGGTGTTGCCACTACCAAAATATAAATGCAGTTGATTCATAGTCTACGTTTGTGCCTGGAAGAACTCTACACACAGAACCTCCTGTGGAGATAGTCCTCTGTCACTCCTAACAGGCTTTGGCTGCTTCATAATCACAACACCTTCTAAATGGGCCCAGACTTCTTGAGAGCTGAATCCCTGGTGACAGTAGGCAGAGCTGCTGGGACAGAGCACACCTGTACCTGCATTGAGAGGCAGCTTTTCTGTTGTTGGGACTGATGGAGGACCATCCATCAGAACCTCGAATGCCCAAATGTAGCCCAATTGTTAGCTCACATCTGACACGGTCTTCCTGCAGTGGCCAGTCATCAAGCATCCTTTGCACAGGTATCCCATGACTGTGACTGGTTTCTGTTGAAACTTGAGACTCAGAAGTGACATTCCCAGAACCTCCCCAGACTCCTAGATTTTGTTCCATTTGTGGTAACTGGATAGCTACCAATACCAGCTGATAGGATAACTGTAGAATAGGATGTGTATTGCTTTACTACATATAATTGCATATGAAAAAAACGATAAAAAAGAAAATGAAAAAAAAACTGTATGAGTCACGCAATTCTATTTACCTTATTTATGAGATACACGTTTATTATATAGGATATGTACAACATATCAAACAGGCCTATGGCATATAAATATCAATATATATGTTATACATTGATATTAATGTATATATTAAATATTCATATTACATATGCAATAAAGCATATATATTAAATTCACTGATTGGCTTTGGCTCTGGGATCTTCCTCAACTCTCAGTGATTTTAAGATAAGTTTTACAGACATCTATTTAGCTTTGACTGCTGCCCGCAGAGCATCTGGAGCCAGGTGGTTCTGTGCACACTTTCTAGAATGTTGCTAAGAATTCTCAGCAAGTTTTATACCTCATATTTTGGGTTGTGGCAAATGTAAGATTCCCCATCCTTGCAGCAGATTTGCAGCTGCTGTGCATTGTGGGTCTCTGAGAAATGATAATGGAATGTAGCATGGTGACTTTTACAGAAATGTAGACGCCTTGTTACTATCAAATAACTCATGACAGAGGAACCTCATTTAGAAAACACTACGGAAATGTATTTACTCCACCACTGAACAGTTGCTCTTCTCTTATCTCAGGCTCACTGCACAGAGACCCACGGTGTAACTCCTCCCCTCCACACTCAGACGAGGGATGAGTCCCTCCTGATTGTTTCAGTGCTGCATGTATGAGTAGCATAGTAGACGTAATGCTTCAGTGCTTTTATAATGTCATATGGCAATTGGCCTACAGGCTTGTGTTTTTGCTCTAGTTATAAGTAAGTGGGCCATACTGTATTGACCTTTGGAAACTACTTCACATGGCATAATGTTTTTAAATCTCAAGTGGCATACATCAGAAATGTCCTTCTTTTTTAGGCTAAAAACTGTTTCGTTGTAAGTAAACACTGCATTTTCTTTACATACCTGCTGATTGATATTTAAACTGCTTTCATATTAGCATTTAAGTTTTGATGGAAAAATGTTATGAGTTAATTAAGATCTTGTTAAAACCAGTAAGGGTTAAAAGTAACTTTTATCACATCCAGAAATTCATTTAAACTTCAGTTTTAATTAAAATATAAAACATCCCTCAGTTGTGAAGAGAGTGATGTTGACGCAGGAAATGACAGCGTATAACCTTATGGCCTGTGCTACAATATTTGCGTGTAACTGCCATTCAGTTGCGCTGATATTCATTATTATTTTTTTTAATTATTATTATTGTTGCTTCATTTTCACTCTAAGAATTAGGCTACATACTGACTGTAATTTTTAGAAGTTTAGCCCCTGGTTGTTTGATATCTTGGTACTCAGCAAGGTTCCTCTTACATGTGTGTCCAACCTTTGGCTCTGTGCAGCTGAGTACAACCATGATTACAGCCCAAAACAAAATTGTAAAGTTACTTCAACATTGTGAGATACTCTTCTGCAGCTTTTAAACTTGAAGGTTTAATTCCTTAGTGTGAGCTTTGTAAATGACATCATGTCACAATATCAAGATTTTGAAAATGCCTCCTAGCTTTTCAGAGTTAAAATTCAAAGCCTATTGTGTTGAGAACATTTCTCTTAATATTTCATATGACAGGAGACTTCAATATTCAGATTTCTACAGTACTAACATATAAAGAAACCATGAAAAAGTCCCATTTAAAAATTTTATAAACATAAATATTAAAGTAATTCAGTATGTATAGCTAAGATTTAATGTGGGAAAGTGTTTCCGTTATAACCTAAAGTAACATAAAGCTTGATCAGTCATACCTTAGGAAATCTCAACAGGTGAGTTCGTTCCGGTAGGCATGCAGTCACATTTGCTCAGGTTCATAGTCTGCTCTCAGCCTGTCCTACTTCTGCAGCCTCTCTCTTCCAGGGGGTTTACCTCTTTTTCTAGTGACAATGGAAACAAATCTTAATAAACGACAGGTTTCTGTAAAAACCCTCACTACCAGTTTCTTTCGATTTTTTTTTTAAAGATTTATTTATTTATTATGTATACAGAAGAGGGTGCCAGATCTCATTACAGATGGTTGTGAGCTACCATGTGGGTGCTGGGAATTGAACTCAGGACCTCTGGAAGAGCAGTCGGTGCTCTTAACCTCTGAGCCATCTCTCCAGCCCTCGATTTTTATGTAACATTTTTGCTGGTGCAGTTTTTGATACTGTTCTTTGGAGACAGGCAGCCTTCAGATTCATGGTTGGAATTACAGGCATGTGCCACCATGCCAGTGGGTTATTCTTTAACCGTATTAAACTTAGAGATTTGAATATATAGGTGTTGGGGGGTGGCCATACCCACTTCAAGTTCTGGTGGGTATACTTAAAGTTATGATGGGCAACCAAGGACAATGTCAATATCCTGTCTTGTTTTGGAGACCTCTGGGGTCTCCCTGAGCAATAACTGATAGGAAGGTATTCCATGACTTGCACTATATTTTTCCTTAATAACTCATATCTTCTGAGACCAGCATTGTCCACCCATACAGGGTAGTTCCTTTAGAACTTTGTTTTTAATTATATTTTGAAATTAGCTTCCTAACTAGTGAGCTCCCGTAAGACTTGCTCATATCTGTGGTTTGGGTTAATCCACACACTGCCAACTCTGTAGCTTTGGGTCTAGAGTGCTTGTTTTCTGACATTTGGTGTGTATATGTTTAGAATTGTAATGTCCTCTTGATGGATTGTGTGCTGATTATGAGATAAACTTTATCTGTTCTGACTAGTTTTGTTTTGAAGTCTATTTTGTGGGATACTGAAATAGTTGCACCTGCTTGTTTATTTGGTTATATTTGCTTGGAATAACTTTCCATCCTTTTATCCAAAAGTGATATAAATATATGTTCTTGAAGGCAGAAGAAAAAACATATTCTATTCCGTTTTCAAATCTAATCCAATAGTCTGCTTTTCTTGGGGGAGTTGAGACTATTAGTATTTAGAGTTGTTATTAAAAGATGAGTTCAAGCCCCAACTTTGCTGTGGCATTTTTTATGTATCTTTTTATTAACTGACCAAGTATTGTTTATTTATTCTTTTTGTCATCTGTAATGCATTTATTCTTCTCTTGAGGTAGAAGTTTTCCTTCCAGCATCCTCTGTAGAGCTTGGTTAGTGGTCATAAATTCCTTTGTCTATTTTTACCATAGAAAGTTCTTTATTTCTTTCAATTTTAATAGTTGTTTTCCTGAGTATAATAGTCTGTGTTGGCAGTTGTGGTCTTTCAGAGCTTGAAATGTATGTTTCCAGGTCTTTCTGACTTTCAATGTTCCTGTCAAATGATCTGGTGTTATCCTGATATGCCTTTGTAAGTGACTCAACCCTTCTCTCTTGCAGATTTCAATACTCTTTCTGTCTGTTGTTAGCATTTTAACTATAAGATTTCCCATAGCCAGACCTGTAGTGCTGGGATATAAATATTATAGGGAACATATTCAAAAATGCTTTTGAAAGATATGATTTGGTATAGTTGGTATTCATATTTAGATTGATAATAAAATATATTTTATTATGAAAATAACCTAACAACGAATTTTTTACTTTGTCAAAGTTCCTATTTAAAAAAAAAATCATTATGGTGAGATTTATACCTGTAATCTTAGCACTTGGGAGGCAGAGGCAGGTGAATTGCTGCAAGTTCAAGGTTAGCTTGGTCTGCATAGCAAGTTCCTGGCTAATCAGAGTTGCAGAGTGAAAGCCTGTCTCAACAAACCAACAAAAAGCACCAGGTGTGGTGGCTCTTGCCTTTAATTCCAGCATGCTAATCTGAGTACTTGGGGGGCAAAGGCAGTAAGATCTCTCTGAAGCCAGTTTATTCTACATAGTGAGTTCCAGGTCTACCATAGCTATATAGTGAAACTTTGTCTTAAAATAACAATAATAACAACAAAATGGGCAGAAAAACCCTCAACTAACGAGAAAAAAAAAGGAACAAGAAAAATACTTAAGGACTGGAGAGATGGCTCAGCAGTTAAGAGCACTGGCTGTTCTTCCAGAGGTCCTGAATTCAATTCCCAGCAACCACATGGTGGCTCACAACCATTTGTAATGAGATCTGGTGCCCTCTTCTGGCTTGCAGGCATACATGCAGGCAGAGCACTATATACATAATAAATAAATAAATCTTTTAAAGAAAAGAAAAATACTTCTTTATATCTCTTCCTATCTTGTTTATTCATACAGTCTTGTTTGAAAAGAAAATATTACCACTTTACTAAAGTGGATTACGTTGTATTTGAAATGTTTTAAATGTAAATTTAGAGGTTTTATGTGTGAATAGGGTCCGGATAAGCTGTTAAGGTAACAGTAATTCAAATAGCACATATTGGATGGCTGCTTGGAGAAAGCGATGTAGAAACATGAGGATGAACTAGTTGTGTTCTAGCATACTGCAAATAGAGTATCAGCTAAAGAGGAAAAAGGGAAGATAGTAATCGTATATATGAAAGAAGGCAGCTATGCTGTAGCTGGAACTCCAGAGCCAAGGGCTATGTGGTAGAAAGGAAGGACACAAGTTTCAAGGAGAGCAGGTCTCCTGTGTTCTCTGTACTGTACCTGAGAGATATACTGCATCTTAGGAAGCTGTTGAAGGGTTTCATGCAGAGGACACACAGGATATGGTTTGTCTCTTCTGAATTGTTTTTCTACTGTGAGTATAGTGCATTGGAAGGGACAATATCAGAAAGCAGATGACTGGTTAAGGGGCTGCAAAATTATAAGCAAGAGATGGTGTTGGTTTGATCCAGGATTTATTGAGAAGTGTAGAAAAGCAAATAGATTCAAGGTAGTGTTTAGAGATAGAAATGGTGGGTCTTAAGTGTGGGTTAAATCTAGGGAGGGATGTCAGATAGGAACTAAAATGATTCCAGGACTGGGGAGATGGTCAGCTGGTGAAACACGTACCAACCAAGTGTGAGGGCCTTAACGGAGATCATCAGAACCCATATGAAAAGCCAGATTGGGTGTTCACAGCTGTAACCCCAGCTATGATGAGAGGAGAGACAGAAACGAACAGGCTCCTGTGGCTTGCTAGCCAGCTAGCCTACTCTACCTGGTGAAGTTCCAGACCAGTGAGGGACTTTGTCTCAATCAAAATATTGAAGATGCCTGAGGATGTCCTCTGACCACCACACACACTCATACACACATGTATCCATAGGCCCGTACACACACGCACACACACTAATATACATACAAAGAATGACTCCAGTGTTTCCTTTTGAACAATGGGGGATACTATGATAGGATGGCAATGGCCTTTATCAAGAAGGGGAAGAACATAGAAATGAGAGGAGGTGAAAAATTAAAAGGTATACAGCAATACAATGACTTAAGATTACATTTTTGTCTTGATATGAAATCCAAGGAATATGTGAAGACAGTATCTGATGCCCACATTGGGACCTGAGTAGAGTTAAGAGACAAAAATGGAATGGAAGAGAATTCCACTTCTCTTGGTTTGGGTCAATAGACCACATTCAAACAGGGTAGGCTCTGGGGTCAAGACTTTAGCATAGGCCACAGGATGCTTGGAGTTCTGTTCTGTGTTTTATGTCTTAAGAAACCTGTGTAAGATTTAGCACATAGCAGCCATCTGCTGTGTAGACAGATGAATGGGTGAACTAGACGTAAGGTAGTAAGCGCCATCCTTAGCTATCCATTTGGACTCCTGCCTTTATTATGTGATGTGTAGAAGATGTGAACTGCTGTTAGAAAACCAGTCTGATACCAGACGGTATTTTCTCTAAGAGGGCTTATGTCTTGAAAGGTGGACCACATCAAATCATGTGACTTACATTCAGTTTTGTAGTGTAAATTGTTTTAATGTCTTATGTATTAAACATGGAATAAATTACCTTCACACAATTTCACTAACATATTAAGTCACTTGAGAATATTTTATTATGGGCCAGCAAGAGGACTCGGCAGGTCAAAATGCCTGCCATGCAAGCTTGATGACCTAAGTTCCATCCCCAGAAACAATGGCAGAAAAAGAACAGGGACAAAAGTTGTCTTCTGGTGTCCACATGTGCACCATGACACACTCACACACGTATCACACCAATACAACTATGACTGACAAGATAAATGAAAAACTATTTTTAGGAAAACTTTTTAGTAACTAAGAACATGACTCACATTCTTTTATCTACAGAGCCATAGTGAATGGTAAATTCTAGTGAGTTTGAAAGTCTTGTCTATGGTCCTTGTCAGCCTTGCTTTCTTCTCACAGGAATGACAGTGAGTGCTGATAAAGATGGCCTGGGAGTGATCGTGCGAAGCATTATTCACGGAGGGGCCATCAGTCGAGATGGCCGGATTGCTGTTGGTGACTGCATCTTGTCCATTAATGAGGAATCAACCATCAATTTAACTAATGCCCAGGCACGAGCCATGTTGAGAAGACATTCTCTAATTGGACCTGACATAAAGTAAGTGTCATCTGGACCCATTTGTCTTGGGAAATTCATGAATTTCATCTCATTTATAAGAAGATTTTTCTTATTTGATGCACAGAATTATCATGTTCATTTCATGTAAATCACTCCACGCTTTATTTCTGATTAGTTCTTGATTCTAAATAAAGTATAGCTAAGATTGTGACACTGTTGAATTGTGCTAACAGTGTGATGTTATGTTTGATTTTGCTGTTCTGGTCTTTCTGCAAGAACCCTAGCTGTGAGAGATAGCCCATGTTTCATATATCTCATAATCTCACACAGTCTCATGAGGAGGCTACGACCCTCAGTATAAAGAAGCATGCACTGCTGAAGTGCTCCACAGGAATCCCAGAACCAAGTCAGTTCTCAAAGTGCCAGGCATGAAGAGCACAAGGCCTGTCAAGCACAAATTATGTTCTCGAGCTCCCTTGTACCCATGGGGATTCACTGATCTGTGTGGTAACTTCTGCTTATAGACCCTGTAGCTTATTTTGCCAGGAAGTGCTTGAAATTTCCTACAAGTCTATAATGTTCTAAAAACACATCACGTGTGTGTGTGTGTGTGTGTGTGTGTGTGTGTGTGTGTGTGT